>SJYC01024129.1:0-51166 GCA_006408675.1 Madoqua kirkii | reverse complement strand
GAGTTGGACACGACTGAGCGACTGGACTGAACTGAACTGAGTGGATTTGAGTGAAGCTCTCTAGAAAACTCATGTCCAGGAGTCTCATCTTTCTAAGGATGCTGCATTATTATTCAACTCATGTTTTACCACCATATCCATTAGACTAGTCTAAGCTTTTTAGGCAAGCATTTGTTGTAAGCTTTCTAGTTACTACTCTTTGAGGGACTTGTATTCTAGCTGGGAGATAGGACAGGTACAGAATAGCACGTGGCAAGTGTCAGATGAACATCATCAATAGTAAATGCTCTAAGAGCTCAGAGCAGGTGTGGATGAGTCAGCAACGATACCCTAGAGGAGATAGGGTCTGAGATGAGGAAGTAGGGCTATTCTTGAACAGTTTAGTCAGTTTTAAGCAGTTTCTACTCAGATCAGTTAATCTCTTCTGACTTTAAGTAAAAAGTTCTGGACTAATGGCCTTTTTCTAGGAATGCAGTGTTACATCAGTATTGGACAAATGTACCTGTATAATTTTCTGCATCACATATTAGAAAAGATACATGTTCTTCCCAGTGGATGCAGGAAAAAAAAGTGAAAGTGAAGTCGCTCTGTCATGTCCAACTCTTTGAGACCCCATGGACTGTAGCCCACCAGGCTCCTTTGTCCATGGAATTCTCCAGGCAAGAGTACTGGAGTGGGTTGTCGTTTTCTTCTCCAGGGGATCTTCCTGACCCAGGGGTTGAAGCTGGGTCTCCTGCATTGCAGGCAGACTCTTTACCCTTTGAGCCACCAGGGAAGTATTCGGTTAAATTCAACTCCTCATCGTGATAAAGAGCACATAACAAACTAGTAATAGAAATTGTTGTTCAGTTGCTCAGTCTTGTCCAACTTGTGATCCCATGAACTGCAGCACCTCAGGCTTTCCTGTCCTTCACCATTTCCTGGAGCTTGCTCAAACTATGTCCATTGAGTCGGTGATGCCATCCAACCGTCTCATCCTCTGTTGTCCCCTTCTCCTCCTGCCTTTAACCTTGCCCAGCATCAGGGTGTTTTCTAAGGAGTTGGCTCTTCACATCAGGTGCCAAAGGATTGTAGCTTCAGCATCAGTCCTTACAATGAATATTCAGGGTTGATTTCCTTTAGGGTTGACTGGTTTGATTTCCTTGTAGTCCAAGGGACTCTATAGAGTTTTCTCCAACCTTGATGCTTTCTCAAAAGCATCAATTCTTCGGCACTCAGCCTTCCTTATGGTCCACCTCTCATGTCCATATATGACTACTGGAAAAACCATAGCTTTGACTAGATGGACCTTTGTTAGCAAAGTAATGTCTCTGCTTTTTAATATGCTGTCTAGGTTTGTCATAGCTTTTCTTCCAAGGAGCAAGCATCTTTTAATTTCATGGCTGCAATCACCATCTGTAGCGATTTTGGAGCCCAAGAATATAAAGTCTGTCAATATTTCCATTGTTTCCCCATCTATTTAACGTCATAGCAACAGGTCGAATTTAAAATAAATATTTCCTTAAAACTAAAACAAGAGGAGGGATACCTGTTAGCATAGCTTCTATTCAGTGGTGCTCAAAATCATAACCAGTGCAACGAGACACGAAGTGAAAGGTGTAATGATAAGAAAGGAAAAAATAAAAGTATAATTATCTACATAGAGAAATGGAGTCTGCAAATAAATTTTAAAAATTTAGAGGTGTAGTAAGTTCACTCAGTGTAAGAGTCTTAAGTCAGCTGCACTTTGCTCTGCATTAATAACAGAAAAGTAGTCCTAAAAAATGATACCAGTTATAAATCAACTTAGACTCCATTAAAAGTTTGTTTAAATTTTTAAATACCAGTTAGAATAAAAATGAAAGCAAAATATGTGTATATATGTGTCTAGTAAAAGAGTTGCTAAGCTTTATGGGGAATTTTATGAGAAGGCCAAAGTAAAGCTAAATAAATGGGAAAGAAGTACCACGTTCTTGGCTAGACTGACTTGATGTCATGGGCATATCAATTTTCCCTGTGCCAAGTCGCTCCAGTCATGTCCAACTCTTTGCACACTCATGGACTGTAGCCCATCCAGCTCCTCTGTCCATAGGATTTCTCAGGTAAGAATATTGGAGTGGGTTGCCATTTCTTCTTCCAGGGCATCTTCCTGACCCAGGGATCGAACCTGAGTCTCCCGCATTGAAGGCAGATTCTTTACTATCTGAGCCACCAGGGAAGCTCCCAATTTTCCGTATTGTTATGTAAATTTAATGTGTTTCCAGTGAAAATTTCAACAGAATTTTTTGAGTAGAATTTGATAAAAGTAATTCTAAAATTTATATGAAAGAGCAGAAACTCAAGAATATCAGATGGAGAAGGCAGTGGCACCCCACTCCATCACTCTTGCCTGGAAAATCCTATGGATGGAGGAGCCTGGTGGGCTGCAGTCCATGGCGTTGCTGAGAGTCAGATAGGACTGAGCGACTTCACTTTCACTTTTCACTTTCATGCATTGGAGAAGGACATGGCAACCCACTCCAGTGTTCTTGCCTGGAGAATTCCAGGGACGGGGGAGCCTGGTGGTCTGCCGTCTATGAGGTCGCACAGAGTCAGACACGACTGAAGTGACTTAGCTTAGCTTGAGAATATCAGAAGAGAAACAAGGTGGCTGGAGTTGCTCTACCAGATTTCAAGTCTTATAAAGCTAGAGAAGACAGTGGCAACCCACTCTAGCACTCTTGCCTGGAAAATCCCATGGATGGAGAAGCCTGGTAGGCTGCAGTCCATGGGGTCGCTAAGAGTCAGGCACGACTGAGCAACTTCACTTTCACTTTTCACTCTCATGCATTGGAGACGAAAATGGCACCCCACTCCAGTGTTCTTGCCTGGAGAATCCCAGGGACGGGGGAGCCTAATGGACTGCCGTCTGTGGGGTCGCAGAGTTGGACACGACTGAAGCGACTTAGCAGTAGTAGCAGCAGAGTAATTAAGACAATGTGGATTTAACAGAGATGGACAAAGAGACTAGTGAAATAGAACAGAGAACTTAGGAACAATCACACACATATGGAAACTTGATAATTCACAAAATGGGCACTTCTTGTCAGTAGGAAAAATGAGGATAATTGGTTATCTAAATAGACACACATGATATTGCATCTCTGTCTCACAGTATATACAGAAATAGTTCCAAATGGATTAAAAATACCAATATGGAAGTAAAAACTTTTAGGCAAAAAAAATTGGGCAATATTTTTCCCACCTCATGGTGGGAAAGGAATTAATAGACCAAAAGCGAAGATTAATGTATTTGCTCCATTAAAATGAATCTTTGTCAGAATTGAAAGGATAAGCCATAAAACAAGAGAATATGATTGCAACAGAAATAACCAACAAATGATTGTAGCTCCCAGAATAAATAAAGGACTTCAGTGAATCAAAAATAAGATTACCCATTAAAAATTGGTAACATAAGTAGTCATGTTGTAGAAGAGGAAACAGATATGAAACACATATGTGAAAAGATGCTCAACTTTGTTAGAAATCAGTGAAGTACAAGTTAAAACCACAGTGAGCACAAGCGTTGAAATGCGGAGCTAATGGAAATGTCAGTAGTACAGCCATTTTGGAAAACAATTTGATGTAATATATTAAAGTTGACAGTAGGTATTACCTACGCCCAGTAATTTCACTCTTAAATCCACACCCTAAGAGAAAATCCTGCCCATGTGTTAGCGACATAGTTTGGAATGTCGATAGTCAGTTTGCTTCTAACGGCTCCAAACTGAAAACTACCGAAACGTCTTTTAGCAGTAAAGATGTTTAAATAAAGAGTGCTAGGTTCATAAAATGAGACACTGCTGCAGCAGTGAAATGAATGAACCATGGCCGTAATTATCAGGCTGGATGAACCTCAAGTGTTAAGGAGAAAAAATTAAAAGGTTCAAAACAGGCAAAACGAAACCATGTATCATTTAAGGATATAACTTAGGTGCAACAGTTACAATAACGCGATGATGAGCACAAAATTAGGACAGTTGTTTCTCTTGGCTGGTGAGGGGGTGATCTGGAAAGTGAGGGACCCATAGGGCACCTGGATTTTCAGAGGTGCTAGTATAGTGTTTTCTGAAAGTCGGTGGTAGATGCGTTTTGCCTTCCTGTCATTCCTTTAAATGATACAAATATCTATTATGTACATTCATTTTTTTGTATGTTTTGTAATCCTGACAGTTTTTTACATGCTCTGGGCTAAGTCCCAAGCACAATTCCTCAGAGCAGCACCCACCTTCTTTAATAATCACTTTATTCTTCCTGTCAAAACTCCCACTCCCAATCTTACAATGCTTTTATCCAAGGAAGGGAAGAGGGAAATCTGCCACACAGCCCCACCCTAGCCTGGAATGTTATTCTACCACCCACCAGTCTTTTCCTGTCTGTGATAGATTTACTCCACTCACCATTACACAGAGGCTTGAAATCTCTGGGGTAGCTCCCCTGTCTTCTCGATTCTCAGTGCACTGTCCTGCAAGCTTTCAGGATCACTGGTCTCGCCAAGTTGGAGATGCATTGAGTCCATATGGGGCACTCTGCTGATCTGTGTATGTGAATATAGGTGTTTTTAATGCAAAGGTAAAACAGAAATGGTGTCAAAAGTGAGTGAAAGAGCCCCTTTTCCTGCTTTTAAAGACCTCAACATGATTCAGTGTGCTTTCTTCTATATTGGTTTCTATAGCAGATTAGTCTATTTTTATATGTAGTAATTCTGAGAGTTTACTAGTGAGATGAACTTCTCTTTCCTGAGCTGACTCCCTTGTTTTTCAGGTCTCAGGGAATTAAGACTTTGTTCTGTTTTTTGGCCTACTGCTAGGCTTGGGTTTTTTCCTTCCTGGATCTTCAGTTCTTTTCTTTTTGTCCCACAAAATAAGATAATCCATTTCAATCAAGAGATTACTGTCAGTTATTCTAAAAAATAAGAGCATCACAAACATGAGGAAAGAACAGAGATTCTAGAAATGTAAATTGAATCACATCTAATCATTACGTGAAAGTGTTAGTGACTCAGTCATGTCTGACTCTTCTGTCCATGGAATTCTCCAGGCAAGATCACTGGAGTGGGGAGCCATTCCCTTCTCCAGGAGATCTTTCTGACCCTCGATCCACCCAGGTGTCCTGCATTGCCGGCAGTTCGCTAGTGGCTCACATGGTAAAGAATCTGCCTGCAGTGCAGGAGACCCGGGGTGGATCCCTGAGTTGGAAAGCCCCCCTGCAGGAGCACATGGCAACCCACTCCAGCATTCTTGCCTGGAGAATCCCATGGACAGAGGAGCTTGATGGGTTATAGTCCACGGGGTCGAAAAGTGTGAGACAGGACTGAAGTGGCTTAGCATGCAGTCATTATGTAATGTTTACTAAATACCAGATGCTCTTCTAAGCATGCATTTACCACGTGGGTCTCTCCATAGCAGTGGTTGTCCTTCATGATTCGGTAGCTGATTTTCTTCCACAGTGATTGATCCCAGAGAGAGAAAGAAATGTAAGTCAAGTGTGTTTTAATACCTACTCTCAGAGGTACATCCTTGCTTCTACTTTATTCTAATCGTTAGAAGTGGGTCACTAATTTCATCTCACTCAAGGGGAGAGAAATGAAGCTTGAAAGGAGAAATATTGAAGAACTGGAGCACACATTTTAAAACCACTACTGAGATTATACCACTGTCCTCAAAAATTGTTGAGTGACATGTCACACAGAGTCAAATACAAGCTCTATTCCAATTCACAGCCTTAGATGGCTGGTCCCTGCCTACCTGTTGGATATTGGTTTTACACTTGTCCTCTTGCCCATTATTTAACCACTCTGGCCTTACTTTATTCTTTGGAAAAAAAAAAAAAAAAAAGAACAGTCTCGTTCTGAAGGATGCCCCTCCTTTTTCTTTTCTTCCCTTATTTTTCTTAAACAGTTATTTCTTCTCCCTGTAATACTTTATACCTTCATGTTTACCAGCCTCTCTACTTGATATCATTTAGTGAAAGTGAGTGATTGAAGTCACTCAGTTGTATCCGACTCGTTGCAACCCCGTGGACTGTGGCCCACCAGGCTCCTCTGTCCATGGGATTCTCTAGGCAAGAATACTGGAGTGGGTTTCCATTTCCTTTTCCAGGGGATCTTCCTGACCCAGGGATCGAACTCGGGTCTCCCACATTGCAGGCAGGCGCTTTACCCTCTGAGGCACCAGGGAAGCCCATGATATTTGGATCACTTGTTCGTAGAAGGAAGGTCACCTAATCTCCGGTAGCTTACACAGATACTTTCTGTCACATTGTCTTATTTTAACATTT
The DNA here is from genome assembly GCA_006408675.1 of Madoqua kirkii. Lineage (NCBI taxonomy): Eukaryota > Metazoa > Chordata > Mammalia > Artiodactyla > Bovidae > Madoqua > Madoqua kirkii. The sequence continues at coordinate 44,869 of SJYC01024129.1, read as the reverse complement.
TGCATAGCATTTACATTAATTTTTTTTACCTATTTGTGTGATTAATGTAAGCTCCATGAGATTGTGGGCCTTTTCTTTCTTGTTCATTGCTGTTTCTAGGCAATAAAATTGTCTAGAATTTTATTTGGCATATGATAGGTGTTCAACAAATATATTGTGTACAATTGAATTACTGTTATCTGGTTAGACTGTAAACAGAATGAGGGCAGGATTCTGTTTGTCCTGTATCCTCAGGACCTAGACTGTAGAACATTGTCAGAGTTTGAAAAACAGTACGAGAGATGAGGAAATTTGGAGAGATTTTAAAGTAAATTTCCCTAGATGATTTAGCTAGTAATGGCAGAGCCAAGAAACGTGCAAAACTATTAATACCATAACACATAAAGTGCTTGCCACACAGTAGCTGATCAAAGAACAAGCCTCTTCCTCTTAGTTCTCTGTTCTGATCTGTGTTAGTATATTATAGAAATCATTTCAAAGTTATATGCAGTTTACATGTACCATTTGGGATTTGCATTTTTCATGTAACATTCTTTAAATATTTTTATATATCACCATAGATTACATTGGTCCCTCTGAGTGTCTGGTTATTTCATTAAGCATCTATGGTTCACGTAGCATTTTATACAACCTACACACTGTGCTAGGCAGCACAGTGAAGTTCCTGGTGAACAAAATGCTGTCTCTGCTCTCACAGCAGCCCAAGCCACAGTCGAAGGATCTAGACCTGAAGAGCTTTGGTTTCCTGTGGATTCTTTGAATGTAAGAATCCACCCTCTTCTACTTTGCTTCTGTCTTTATGATTTGTTGATCTGTCTGGAGGGTTTACAGAAATGTGTGCCCTACCATGATATTTGGATCACTTGTTCGTAGAAGGAAGGTCACCTAATCTCCGGTAGCTTACACAGATACTTTCTGTCACATTGTCTTATTTTAACATTTTGCATAGCATTTACATTAATTTTTTTTACCTATTTGTGTGATTAATGTAAGCTCCATGAGATTGTGGGCCTTTTCTTTCTTGTTCATTGCTGTTTCTAGGCAATAAAATTGTCTAGAATTTTATTTGGCATATGATAGGTGTTCAACAAATATATTGTGTACAATTGAATTACTGTTATCTGGTTAGACTGTAAACAGAATGAGGGCAGGATTCTGTTTGTCCTGTATCCTCAGGACCTAGACTGTAGAACATTGTCAGAGTTTGAAAAACAGTACGAGAGATGAGGAAATTTGGAGAGATTTTAAAGTAAATTTCCCTAGATGATTTAGCTAGTAATGGCAGAGCCAAGAAACGTGCAAAACTATTAATACCATAACACATAAAGTGCTTGCCACACAGTAGCTGATCAAAGAACAAGCCTCTTCCTCTTAGTTCTCTGTTCTGATCTGTGTTAGTATATTATAGAAATCATTTCAAAGTTATATGCAGTTTACATGTACCATTTGGGATTTGCATTTTTCATGTAACATTCTTTAAATATTTTTATATATCACCATAGATTACATTGGTCCCTCTGAGTGTCTGGTTATTTCATTAAGCATCTTGGTTCACGTAGCATTTTATACAACCTACACACTGTGCTAGGCAGCACAGTGAAGTTCCTGGTGAACAAAATGCTGTCTCTGCTCTCACAGCAGCCCAAGCCACAGTCGAAGGATCTAGACCTGAAGAGCTTTGGTTTCCTGTGGATTCTTTGAATGTAAGAATCCACCCTCTTCTACTTTGCTTCTGTCTTTATGATTTGTTGATCTGTCTGGAGGGTTTACAGAAATGTGTGCCCTTGATAACCCCCCTCAGGTAAATTTGGAATTGTCATTAAAGGAAACATTGACCTCAGGAGAGAAGCAAGGTGTTTGCTGGTTGTCTGTGAGTTGAAGCATTAAAGCTATCAACTAATTGAGTTTATTAGGCTAGTGTAGTATGCTGGGCTTGATTTTCTTGGTCTTTGTGATATTGCTTTAAAAAAATACTGAGATAAACTTTAAGCAGTTTGCTTTTATCTTTTATTTTTAGATCACCACACTTATTAATCATAAAGATAATACCAAAAAGTCTGATAAAACTCTGCAAGCAATTCAGCGTGTAGGACAAGCTGTCAACTTGGCAGTTGGAAGATTTGTTAAAGTTGGGGAAGCTATAGCCAATGAAAACTGGGACTTGAAAGAAGAAATAAATATTGCTTGTATTGAAGCTAAACAAGCAGGTATGTTGAAGCATGTTTATACCAATTTTATTGCTTTGGATACCATGACAAATGATTGTCTTATGTTGAGTAAAACTGTGTACTGCCTTTTAATCCTGTTAGTACAGATGCTGTTAGTAGGTCATTAAAGCCCTGGATTAGCTTCCAGGAATATTGAATGTCTCTTGGATCAAGTCCTAAATCTGCGTCATTGAATTTTTCACTGGGCAGGGTAGAAGCCCTCCGCCCCTATGTGTGTGTGCACTCAGGCACGTCCAGCTCTTTGCAAACCCATGGACTGTGGCCCACCAGGTTCCTCTGTCTGTGGAATTTTCCAGGCGAGAATACTGGAGTGGGTTGCCATTTCCTACTCCAGGGGATCTTCCTGATCCAGGGTTCAAACCCTCATCCCTTGAGACTCCTGCATTGGCAAGTGGATTCCTTACCACCCTTGCCATCAGCCATGGAGCATGAGCGGTGTAGAGAATGTGAGGCGTGGACTCTGCCATCAAGGACCATAGTAGCCTATTTACCACTATATGGAAAATGGAAATAAAAATAAGCACATCCTTGTGTCTTCAGTTCAGTTCAGTCACTCAGACGTTTCCGACTGTTTGCGACCCCATGAATCGCAGCACACCAGGCCTCCCTGTCCATCAGCATCTCTCGGAGTTCACTCAGACGTCCATCGAGTCGGTGATGCCATCCAGCCATCTCATCCTCGGTCGTCCCCTTCTCCTCCTGCCCCCAATCTCTCCCAGCATCAGAGTCTTTTCCAGTGAGTCAGCTCTTTGCATGACGTGGCCAAAGTACTGGAGCTTCAGCTTCAGCATCATTCCTTCCAAAGAAATCTCAGGGCTGATCTCCTTCAGAATGGACTGGTTGGATCGCCTTGCAGTCCAAGGGACTCTTAAGAGTCTTCTCCAACACCACAGTTCAAAAGCATCAATTCTTCGGCACTCAGCCTTCTTCACAGTCCAACTCTCACATCTATACATGACCACTGGAAAAACCATAGCCTTGACTAGACGGACCTTTGTTGGCAAAGTAATGTCTCTGCTTTTGAATATGCTGTCTAGGTTGGTCATAACTTTTCTTCCAAGGAGTAGGCGTCTTTTAATTTCATGGCTGCAGTTACCATCTGCAGTAATTTTGGAGGCCCCCAAAATAAAGTCTGACACTGTTTCCACTGTTTCCCCATCTATTTCCCATGAAGTGATGGGACCAGATGCCATGATCTTTGTTTTCTGAATGTTGAGCTTTAAGCCAACTTTTTCACTCTCCTCTTTCACTTTTGTCAAGAGGCTTTTTAGTTCCTCTTTACTTTCTGCCATAAGGGTGGTGTCATCTGCATATCTGAGGTGATTGATATTTCTCCCCGAAATCTTGATTCCAGCTTGTGTTTCTTTTAGTCCGGAGACAAATCTGACGTCAGATTTCCTGATGTCTCCGACGTCTCTATAACTGGTAGCATAGAAGCCTGAGAGAACTGGGGAGTTTTGCTGGATATAAATAGTTTTGTTGAGTATCATTTATCCACTTATTCTTTAAATAAATATTTACTGAGTGCTGGCCATGTTCTAGGCATTCTTCTAGACCAAAGGGATATAGCTAAACAGAAGTCAATAAAAAGTCTGTCCTTGTGGAGCTTGTATTCTAGAGAGGGTGACACAAACAAATGAACAAATAGACAAGTGCCCAATGGCAGGTAGTGATAGTTATGGAGAAGATAATAAGGCAGCGTAACGGACCAAGATTGCAGGGAAAAATATCAGTAACCTCAGATATGCAGATGACACCACCCTTATGGCAGAAAGTGAAAAGGAGCTAAAAAAGCCTCTTGATGAAAGTGAAAGAGGAGAGTGAAAAAGTTGGCTTAAAGCTCCACATTCAGAAAACAAAGATCATGGCATCCGGTCCCATCACTCCATGGGAAATAGATGGGGAAACAGTAGAAACAGTGTCAGACTTTATTTTTGGGGGCTCCAAAATCACTGCAGGTAATGACTGCAGCCATGAAATTAAAAGACGCTTACTCCTTGGAAGGAAAGTTGTGACCAACCTAGATAGCATATTCAAAAGCAGAGACATTACTTTGCCAACAAAGGTTCGTCTAGTCAAGGCTATAGTTTTTCCAGTGGTCATGTATGGATGTGAGAGTTGGACTGTGAAGAAAGCTGAGCACCAAAGAATTGATGCTTTTGAACTGTGGTGTTGGAGAAGACTCTTGAGAGTCCCTTGGACTGCAAGGAGATCCAGCCAGTCCATTCTAAAGGAGATCAGTCCTGAATATTCATTGGAAGGACGATGCTGAAGCTGAAACTCCAGTACTTTGGCCACCTCGTGCGAAGAGTTGACTCATTGGAAAAGACTCTGATGCTGGGAGGGATTGAGGGCAAGAGGAGAAGGGAATGACAGAGGATGGCATGGCTGGATGGCATCACTGACTCAATGGACCTGAGTCCGTGTGAACTTTGGGAGTTGGTGATGGACAGGAAGGTCTGGCGAGCTGTGATTCATGGGTCGCAAAGAGTCAGACACAACTGAGCGACTGACCTGAACCAACTGAACCTTTTGCTTTTCTGTAAAGGTACTTAGTCATGTTCTATTTCTAATACATGGATGGTCTTTTAGCACTGTGTTGACTGTTGGTCCGTTAGTTACTGGTGTTATGGTCCTATAGGCCAGCGGGGCATCCAGTTGTGATGCTGTTGATGTTTTAGGCTGGATAATTATTTGTTGGTAATTCTTTGTTGGGGATGAGGGCTGCCCCGTGCATTATAGAATCCCCACCTGCTGCCTATTGGATGTCAGAAAATTCCTTCTTCAGCCATTGAGGCAACCAAAAATGTCTCAACATTCGCAAATGTCCTTTGAGGGATCAGAATAGCCCTGAGTTGAGAACTACTGAAACGAGGAGGGGAAATCTCTCTAAGGGAGTAACATTGGAGCAGAGACAGCACTGAAATGAGGACCCCAGCTATGTTAGTATATGGGGGAAGGACTTTCCTAACCAGGAGCAGAGTGAGAACAGGTATGGCTTTCTAGGCAGAGAGAGGTACTTTGGGCTGTTTTCTCAGTGTCTTGGGGCTGTGGAAGGTTCAGTGCAGGGAAGTGACACAGGTTCATTTATAGCTTGAAAGGATCCCTGGCGGCCTCTGTACAGAGAATAGATTTTAGGAGTTATGAGAGTGAAGCCAGAGAGCAGTTATGAGGCTGTGATAGATGATGGTGACTTGGGCCCAGCGATAGCATTTGAGATGGTGCAAAGCAGTTGCATTTGATTATATTGAAAAGGTGGAGCTGGTAAGGTTTGTTGATAGTTTGGATGTGGAGTGTGATGGGAAGAGGGGTCATGGACAACTCCGAGGTTTGGTGGGTAGATGATGGCACTATTAATTGATGTGGGCAACCCTGAGGGGGGAGCAGGTGTGTTTGGAATGTCATTGTATGGAGAAGGGAGTGGGTGAGATAAGGCCAGGTGATGTGAAGGGGCCAGCTAGACGATACATGCCCTAAAGGTACGTGAATGGCTTCAGGTACTGCTGTGTACTTGATAGATTGAGGAATCTGGGCCAGATGAAAGACAGTAGTTTTATGTTAGAAATCTTTCTGGTTGCATGGGGGAAATGAACAAATGCGGGATGACTGAGAGAGGGTTGAGACTAAAGGCAGAGAGATTAATACGGAGTTGATAATGCTTTTCTGTTGTACCAGGCAAATCAAGACAGTGTCTTAGGGGTATAAAAAGCAGAAAAAGTACACTAAATAGTCACTAGGTGATTAAATAATAGCATTTGGTTATTGATTAAAGCAAAGGAAGGATTCTGAGTTTGGGTTTCTAGTCACTCACTAGGATATGTCAACAGAATAGGAATGAGATGGCCTTAGTCTGTTCATAATGGATGTTTTGCCTCATATTAAGAGAGATTTAAGGAAATTTCCTTGTGGTCCAGTGGGTAGGACTCATGCTTTCACTGCCATGGCCCAGGATCAATCCCTGATTGGGGAACTAAGATCCTGAAAGCTGTGAGGTTTGGCCAAAAAAACCCAAAAATCAAAAAAAGAGATGTAAAAGAGTTGCAATTAAATATATGATTAATAAACCCATTAAAATAGGAGATGAATATAAGTATACTAGAAACGAATTGGCCAACATAGTTACTCCAATTAAACATGAAATTTATCTTTCTGCTTCCTGAAAAGCTAGACAAAAAATGTGGGAAAGAAATGGTTATTTAATTCTCATTGTTTGTTGGAAGGAAACGAATCCAGCTTGTCAAGAGGAGAGAGGCTTTTTTCCAGGAACTAAATTGTGTGGGCACTTACACAACAGACATTATTACATAATGCAATGGACAATTCCACAGAAAATGGAGAGACATTCTGCTCATTATTGTTTCTTAAGCGAATCCTTAATTAAAGCAAGAGTAAGGATTTTTAAATGAAAGGGCAGTCCGAGTCCTCAGCTTACTGGCTTCCTAGCATGCCACTGAGCTCTCAGTGTTGGAGGGATGAGGCCGTGTCCAGCTACCCCAGCTCCAGCAGGCTGTGCGGGCCTGAAAGGCCTGTAGGCCGCGGAGCTCCGTGCAGGCATATTTGGGAGGCTGTCTGATGTCATGGTCTCCACATGTTCTCTCTTACATGCGATGTCCTTTTCCTTCTTGAGCACTGCCTCTTAAGTCACTCAGATAAAATGATGAGAATGGTCATTTGAGGAACACAGTCTCAGTTTTCTCGTTATGAAGTGGAGATATTGTTAGTGTTTATAGAAGTGTTTAATATAATGCATGTGTGCATTTGACTCATGGAAAGTGCTCAGTAAAGATTAGTGGTCATTATGATTATTAGTCTCAACTTTTCTTGTGTTGAGCTTTCGCATTATAGTTTCGCTTTTTTCTGATTTGAAGTGTAATCGACATACAGCGTTATACTCATGTCAGGTATTCAGTGTAATGATTTTTTCTTCTGTAGAGACCTTAAGATTTACTCTGTAACACCTTTCAAATATGCAATACAGTATTATTAACTACGGTCGCTAGTCTACATTGATATCCCCATGGCTTATCTATTTTATAGCTAGAAGTTTGTACCTTTTGACTCTACCCATTTCATCCATCCCCCTCCCCCAACTGTTTTTACTTGGCTTCTAGACAAGCTTTACATCTTCTATGGGTGCACAATAAATGTTTGTATTTGACTGACTTCAGAGTTTTTGTTTTAAGGCAAAAACACTAATACATCTAACAAGTTAAAAAATGACAACCATGAATCTATAAGGCAACTTTGTGACTTTTCCAAGGAACTAATTTCAGAGTAGTATATACTTGGAACAACTCTATAATGTTAAGGAAGCAGCTAACCAAACGTTACCATCTTGCAAACTTCAGGCTGAATGCCTGAGGTTTAGTCAGAAAAAGGAAAGGTTAAAAGATGCTATACGCGCAAGCTCATATTGATTGAGAACTGCTGGAAAAAGGAACGTTTTCCGGAGGTACAGAGGAAACATTTTTATACTACTTGCTATTGCAAAGTGATACTTTTCCTCCAACTCTTTTCTGTACATTCAAGTTTAATTCTAACCTCGCTTTTCTCTTTATATTTTGCTGTATAATCTTTGTATTGGTTACCTATTGTTATGAAACTTATTAACCTAAACTTAGCAACTTAAAACCACAAACATCTCTTCCCTCAGTAGTTTCTGAGGGTCAAAAATCAAGGAGTAGCTTAACCAGCTGGTTCTGGGTCCCTGTCTCTCGTGAGTTGCACGCAGGGTGTTGGCTGGGCCTGCAGTTGTCTGGGCATTTGGCGGGACTGCAGGATCTGCTTTCAGGCTCTGCCTCTTGATGATTGGCAGGCCTCACATTTTTGCTGACTGTTGACCAGACAGCCCGGTTTCTCCCCATATGTACCTGTCTGTGGTAGTGGCTACAGACAGCACAGTACATGGTAATGGCTTTCCTCAGAGGGGAGGAGAAACCAAGATATCAACCTCATCGTCTTTAACAACATGACTTTGGTGGTAACATACTATCCCTTCTGCCAGGCCAACCCTGGTACGACGTGGGAGGAGGTAACACAAGGACGAAAATGGCGGGAGGTGGGGACCATTGGGAGCCGCCTTGGAGACTGGCTACCACAGGCTTCATCTGTTAGTGGAGCTCCCGCTGTGGTCGTGATATGTAACCATTCCATGTGTAGTGGCTTATCTTTTGGGTTTTCCTGTGTCGTATCAGGTTCCTATTGTCTGAAAATAAATTTATCATCTCCCTTCCCATGCCCTACTGACTTTTTAAAGTGATTTGGGTTTACAACCTTGAAGCCATTTTTTTCACTTTTCCTTTCCTTCTTATCAGTTGTTAAGGTCCTGATTTCGTATTTTCTTAACTCAGTGTCTCTCAGATCGTCTTTTTTTAATATTCCTATGGCTGTTATCCTGGTAAGATCCTTACCACTTCACATCCACAATTAAAACAGCTGCGTGATTAGTAGCCTGGCTCGGAGTCTCCTGTCCAGTCCATTTTATATGCTTCTATCAGACTAATCTTCCTGAATCTTGACTTCATCACATCATACCTTGTGATATATCTGTTAAAATTCAGGTAATTTTTCTCGTCATCTTTAACCTCTTGGGAGTATGTAATAGTATTGACAGGAGGGCTTATGTGAGGAAAATCGATACATTATGGATTCAGATTTATTTAGGACTTGAAAAATGATCTTGAACATTATAAGATGATGAAAAGCTTATTTAAGAAAAAAATGTACTTAATTAAAAAATAAAAACTAAAGTCCAGTTTCAATTGGGGGGATAACAAATATTTGAATTGTTTTATTGATGGATAATTGCTACTATAGAAATTAATATACTTTCATAGCAACAGTGAAGAAGAGACTTTTTCTAGAGGTGGGGAGCTGGTTTGATAGAATGGGTTATGCTGGGCATCGTGAAAAGTGTATATTCAGACAGCAAGCCTAAGGGCCAGCCTGGGACTTGAGTCCTTAGGAGGCAAGTTTTGTTTAGCCGCCAGAGCCCAGGCTGACCAGCAGATGAGCTTGTTTATTGTTTCCCTCTGCCTCCTGGGGGCTGATTTCGCCAGTTCCCCTTGTCACTGAGGAAGCCTCCCGCCGGTGCCCAAAACTTTGTCTTCTCTCCCTGATTGTCTGGAAAAACCCACGCCCCTTCAGATTGTGAAGACAGGCAGTGACGCCTTCTCCCCTGTAACCACCAAACCCCCACCCTGTCCCCCCAATCTCTATCCCCTCAGTTCAGTTCAATCGCTCAGTCGTGTCCGACTCTGCGACCCCATGAACCGAAGCATGTCGAGCTTCCCTGTCCACCCCAACTCCTAGAGTTTATGCAAACTCATGTCCATCGAGTTGGTGATGCCATCCAACTGCCTCTATCCCCTCAACCCTGGGCAAACCCTGGGCAGCTGTTCACTGCTCTGCTCTTAGGTTCTTCTTTGGTTATTGGCTCTTGGGATCGCACTTACTTAGTCTTTTAGAACAGGCTTTGGGGATCATGTAGTTCGCATACCACTGGAAACAAAAGTTATAACATTTTTCGAACTCGCTGAAGGCAACAATTTTTCACAGTTCTTAGGAATGTGCTATTATTATGTCTTTAGGGATCCTTGCATGATAGTCTTTGGGCTCATCAAGGAGCTATTTCTTATTCCTGAAGTCGAGTTTCTACCCGGCTGAGCACATTACCTTAAAATCTGGATTTTAATTTGTGTATCTTATTCCCAGTTTAACTTTCCCCCTCCCTCACCCCACCACCACCTTTCTTCTTAGGAGAAACAATCGCAGCACTTACAGATGTGAGCAGCCTGAACCGTCCAGAATCAGATGGCCAGGTCACAATTTTTACAGATAAAACAGGAGTCATAAAGGCTGCAAGATTACTTCTTTCTTCAGTCACGAGAGTGTTGCTGCTGGCAGACCGCGTAGTCATTAAGCAAATAATAAGGTCGAGAAATAAGGTACTTACCTTTCTGCTGTTTCTACTTGTGTCTTTCAGGGTTGTTCAGAAAGTTGGTTTTTAAGTTAATTGCAAGTAATTTGGCAATTTGTCTATTTCAATTGGTTATTATTCTAATTGTCTATAGTTTAAAAGTGGTGTTTCATCTATATCTATAATTCCTAAATATTGTGTACACTGGACCTAAACTTTTGATTACAAATAACATTTCTTCTCAGAAAGCCATTATCTGCTTGTTGAGGTTTATTGGTAAAAACTTTTGATGTGAACTTTTGATTTGGGATAAAAAGTCAAGTACCATGACAATGTATGTAGTGGAAACCTACCTGATGAAAATACTGAATTCCTCAGTACCTCCCCCCACCAAGGCAGATATATAGCAACGATTTTTATGCTTAAGAAAATGCTTGGGTGGGAGGGAGGCTTAAGAGGGAGGGGTTATTTATGTACTTATAGGTGATTGATGTTGTTGTACTGCAGAAACTAACATAACATTATAAAACAATTATCTTCCAATTAAAAAGAAAAAGCTCAGTCACCTGAAACCACAATTATGCACATTATAAAATTTCTGTATGCAGAGTTTCTAAATATTACTGAATAATGACAAAATTTAAAGAAGAGATTTTTAACTCTCCCAGTCTAGACCTCTTCTAGTCTCTCAGGTAATAGCAATTATCTTCTCCGTCAGCTGGGAGCCAGAGTGTGTATTGATACAATCGCTGCTTTTTTCCCCCGGATAATCCCTGAGTCAGGGAGAGCACTCAGCCAGGGAAGGGACCCACCCTCCCACTGGTCTGAAGACCAGACTACCTGGAAAAGTGGAAGATTAAAGAAAACATTTAGAGAGGTGGATGGGCAGTGCTAGAGGAATAGGAAAAACCTTCTCTCTGGAAGACGGAGGTTTTGCTCAGTGGTGAGATCTGCCTGATCTGCCGCAGTCGCCTGGACTTCCTAAGCTGCCAGGGTACTTTTAACATGCCAAACATCCATCATAGCCTCATTAAAAATAAGTAAACACAGGATATCTGTGTTTTCTTTACCTATCTTGGTCTGACTAAAACTAATCCAGTACTGTTATTTCAGAGAAAAGAATTTGAAAATATGTTTCACATCTGTTTACTTTATTTCTGATATCAAGAAAATACATAACACTGTCTGTTGGCTGTGTCACAAACATGCCGTCTATCCACCCCTGGCTGCCCAAAACTTCTTAACAGTTATTAACCACAAGCAGTTTCTGACTGACTCAGACTTTTCCTGCTCTTGAAGTCCCCCACCTCCCTTCCTCTCCTCAGCCTTCCTTCTGCCTTTCTGGGAAGGATGGGATTTCCCCAGCTCTGGGTCTCTGAACCTTAAAGCTTCTTGTGTCATCTCTTATCCTCATCCCTGTCCACGTCTCTGAAGATTCGATCACCTGAGCCCTGCCCAGTTGCCACCTTCTCCAGACTTTGTTGCAGAAATGGGAGTTCTTGCATATTTAGTCATTTCAATTACTTTTTCTTTTAATTTTCAAGGAAGCCCAAGTCTTCCTATCCTAAAAAGAAATCATTCCCTAGATGACTCTTAAGTTTTGAATCTCCTTCTCTGAGCCCCTCCTTCTTCTCTGTCTTCTTCTGGGACTCTTTCCCAACTTTCCTCTAGAATTTAGAATTTCTCTTTTGTCCCTCTGTTGCTTCAGGCTTGATGTCTTAATCTCTTTCACATCTAAACCTGAAGTAAAATAATCTCTTTTGCAGGTTCTTGCAACTATGGAAAGACTGGAGAAAGTGAATAGCTTTCAAGAGTTTGTCCAAATATTCAGTCAGTTTGGAAATGAAATGGTGGAGTTTGCACATCTAACTGGAGATAGACAAAATGTATGTATTTACCCTATTTACAAGTCTTGAGATACATGCATACTTTACAGTTTGGTTAGAGATGTGATCTTTGTGATCATTTGGGTTGGTTGTCTTGCTTATTAAATCTATAACCTTGCTCTTAAAAGCCTTTCCTAAAGAAACTAGGGTAAAGTAAATAGACCTGTGTGTCTTCTGTTGCTCACAGATAATAGTTAAATATTTTCCCACCTCTCACACTGGGAAAGGTCATACTTGCCTTAAAGGCCCAGTTCAAGTACTTCCTCTTTTATAGAATTTTCCATTTGACTCTTCTACAAGGGCCCAGGCAAATAAATGAGTCATCATACATATCCTGATAGTATTTTATTACATATCTCTGTTATTGTTCTTTGTGTAACTTGTTATATATTATTCTATTGTTACATCTTTCTGTAATTGTTCTGCTGCTGCTAAGTTGCTTCACTCGTGTCTGACTGTGCAACCCCATAGACGGCAGCCCACCAGGCTTTCCTGTCCCTGGTATTCTGCAGGCAAGAACACTGGAGTGGGTTGCCATTTCCTTCTCCAACGCATGAAAGTGAAAAGTGAAAGTAAAGTTGCTCAGTCGTGTCCGACTCTTAGCGACCCCATGAACTGCAGCCCACCAGCCTCCTCTGTCCATGGATTTATTAGTTTAATAGTAATAACACAAGCACTGGGTTATTGGATTGGCTATATGTTAGCTGATCTTGTTTGACTCTCAAAAAACAGCTGTGTAAGTAGGTATTGTTATTACTGTTTCACACCTGAGGCTGAACTTGAGAGGATAATAAACTTTCCTAAGGTGACTCTCGGAGAAGGTGATGGCACCCCACTCTAGTACTCTTGCCTGGAAAATCCCATGGACAGAGGAGCCTGATGCGCTGTAGTCCATGGGGTCGAGAAGAGTCGGACACAACTGAGTGACTTCCCTTTCACTTTTCACTTTCATGCATTATAGAAGGAAATGGCAACCCACTCCAGTGTTCTTGCCTGCAGAATCCCAGGGACAGGGGAGCCTGGTGGGCTGCCATCTCTGGGGTTGCACAGAGTCGGACACGACTGAAGCGACTTAGCAGCAGCAGCAGCAGCAAGGTGACTGTTCTAGCAGATCGAACTCATTGTGTCGATGCTGTGGTTTTCAGCTGCACCATAATGTTGGTTCTTTGTAGTAGTGTCCCCGGTTCAGACTGTAAGTTCTGAGTGTAGCGGAGATAGAAGACCACATCATATCCAGGATTGCCTTTCCTTGTTGGGGGATTTCTGCATGATTTTATCATGTCAACTTAAATATATAATTGACCTCTTCTTGAGATGCTCTGGTAGAGTCCTGTAGACTGGTTTTGGGCATGAACTTTTCTGGTTTTAGCTGGAGTTGAAAGATGGTTATTGGCGTGAAGAGTGGCGGGCTGGATTATATGCTTCACTTAGTTCTTCTTGGACATCGGGGTTAATGAGACCTCTGTTTTGTCCTGTGGACCGGCCCTCTAACAGACTGAGATGCCATCTTTTTTGATCATTTGCTGTCACCTACATGTGGTGTAATATATGATTTATAAGTGTAACATATATACATTTGATGGCTTGTCGTCTAGACCCACAGGGTTTCTTTGCCAGAAGTCCCGTTCAATATATTAAAGACAAAGAATAGGTAGAAATTTTAACAGTGACCTCAACTTTATTTTTGATTGCTGCTCCTGATGGGTGATAATCACATGCAGGACCTTTGGAATGTTACCTTGTGATCTGAATTAGCTTCGGGGTTTTGTGCAGGTTTTCATTTCCTAGATGTAACTTTGTTTCCTGCTAAAGCTGCCTTGAGCTGCAAGTGAATGAGAGTGACGTCATTGTAGAGGTGACTTTACATCCAATCTGATTTGTTAAATAAAAAGCAAGTCATTTTCAAACTTTGGGTCTTTCTTATTTATAAGAAGACTTTTCATCCAGTTCGCAAGTGAGAAGAAAAAGACTATGAAAATTTTATGTAATCCAAATTTCAGTGTCCATAAGTAAAGTTATTATAACCCAGCTACATTGATTTGTTTATGTATTGTCCGAGCTAGCCTTTATACTACAGTGGCAGAATTAAGTCGTCGTTTTAGAGACCAAATGAACCAGAAAGTCTCAAAAACTTATTATCTGGCCTTTTATTGAAAATCTTTGCTGACCTCTCATTTAGATGGTTATAATCAAGCTCTTCTGAGAGTATTTGATTGTAGATTTAATCAGTAAGATTTGAGGACCCTCTGTGATAGCACACCTTCATATTGAGGGCTGTATGAAGAGAAACCAAATGAAAAAAAACAAAATACAGTGTCTCTGTCAGAGTTTATATTCTAGTTGGGAAAAATTATATACCCAAGAAACATCTTAAGAACATTTTAGAGTGCATATAGGCTAACTTTAGGATTAAAAAAAAATCACAGAGAGAGGAATAAGCACTTAGATGATATTAATCAGACATGGTTCCTGAAAGAGTTAACTTCTGAGTGTCTAATTCGAAGGCAATAATGGCCCACAAATGCTGAGTAAATAAGTCACTTTTGATTAAGTAAAGCATGGGATGGTTGTTTCTGGTTGGGAGTGAGGTGTCCTCACCTGGGCACAAGAATGTCGGGTGTGCAGGCCACCAGAGCGTGAGCCATATGACAGCTTATCCCTCTCACTTCCTGGCTCTGCCGCCCTTACTGAGGGCAGCTGTTTCTACTCCGTTGTGTTAATGTATTTACACTGAAATGGTGACATTTTATTAAACTTTATTCTGTTTTTGTTTTTCAAAAAGCAGTATTAGTTAAATTGTTGAGCATTATTTTTCTTGAATAAATGGTTTCTCAAGAAATTGAGTTTTTTACATGATCCTAAGCAGCTCAGTGGTTTTATTCCATTTTTAGGATTTGAAGGATGAAAAGAAAAAGGCAAAAATGGCAGCAGCTAGGTCAGTTCTTGAAAAGTGTACAATGATGCTGCTCACAGCTTCAAAGGTAAGAAAATTTTTGTTTTACTATGTTGTAAGTTAATTAGAAACCCTAAATGCACATAATTTATATATATTTCACTTTTTAAAAAGATACAAGTGATAACTTGGAATATAGGCTATAGTAGTCAAATTTCAGTTATTCTTTAACAAGAAAGTTAACTTCCATCCCCAGTCCAAACATCAGGTAATCCATGAGTCAGCTTTGATTGAGCATCTAAGCAGAAAATGGCTTACTAGGTGCTGCGAATGGAGGCCAGTCACACAGGGTCAGTGCCTACACGGCCTGCCTGTCTCACTGGGAGCCTGCACACACGCTCTAGAAAAACTAGGCGACTTGGACTCTGTTAAGTAACAGTGGAGTATGAAGTCAGCCCTTAGTTTGCTTATTCTGTAATTTCATACCTCTCAGTCCTTATTCTGCTTTTCGCAAAATTGTCAAGAGCTTGTAATTCCAAACGGCAATCAGCCAGCAAATCGGTACAGTTCAAGAGTGCACTGCTTTTGGCTTCAGAGGGAGAGGGAGAGGGTGGGAAGATCTGGGAGAATGGCAACGAAACATGTGTACAATCATTTGGGAGATGAAGTGCCAGTCTATGTTCAGTACAGGATACAGGATGCTTGGGGCCGGTGTATGGGATGAACCGGGGAGATGGGCGGGGAAGGGAGGTGGGAGGGGGCTTTAGCATGGGGAGATCGTGTACACCTGTGGCTGATTTATGTCAATGTATGGCAGAACCAATGCAGTACTGTAAAATAGAATAAAGCATTAAACAAACAAAAAAAAAAGTGCACTGCTGAACATCTCATTAGCTCTTTGTGGGAATTGCCTTTTCTGCTCAGAACATTTCTTCTGTGCTAGGCTCAGTGAGGGCACAGAAATAGGCTTCCCTAGAGCCTGCGTGGAAGGCTCTATTCACAGCTGGGCCCTCGAATGGTTCTTCCTTTATATCGGTTTTTGAAAATCAGAGATGCCTCACAGTCATAAAACATCTGTCCATTTTTCCTCATTCTTTTTTTAGCTCTTGCACATATTAGGCTACGTTTTAAGCTTTAATCATAATGAAGATATAGGGTTTGGGTTTTTTCCCCCAAAATTTTAAGTAAGCATGTTAAAGCCTAAAGATGTGGTTTTATACCCTGCTTTTTTTGCTTAAACTTGCTCTCACTCTTTACGCATACTGCTCCCACCTTCAGTGAGGAGAAGTGCTGGGTGAGCCAGGGGCACAGCAGGTTCTGGTAGAGAAGTGTCTTTATTAGCATGGCATGTCGTCTGTACGGTTTTGTGGACTATGATACAGGCCAAATCTCAACGTGAAGTTTTCCCATTGTTTCAAAGACTTGTCTCAGGCATCCCAACTGTGAGTCAGCCCATAAAAACAAAGAAGGAGTATTTGACCGGATGAAAGTGGCATTGGATAAGGTCATTGAAATTGTGACTGACTGCAAACCAAGTGGAGAGAATGACATTTCGTCCATCAGTATTTTTACTGGGATTAAGGAATTCAAGGTAAGAATACAGAGAGCATACTTTGTGTTTTTTCTTGCCATTTCAAAGAAACATTATAAATAATACTCATAGTTTTGTGTGGTATTTTAGAATATAGACGCTTCACAAAGCGAGGCATTTGTCTTTAAAACAATGCTGTAGTATATAAGGAAGTTCCCTGTTGGCCCAGATGGTAGAGAATCTGCCTGCAATACAAGAGACCCAGGTTTGATCCCTTGGTTGGGAAGATTACCTGGAGAAGGGAATGGCCACCCACTCCAGTATTCTTGGCTGGAGAATTCCATGGATAGAGGAGCCTGGCGATCTATAGTCCATGGGGTCACAAAGGGTCAGACAGGACTGAGTTACTAACACACTTACAGCTATAAACTTAATATCCAGTAACATGAGGCTTAGTGCAGTTTGTACAGAGAACACCAGGGTAGGGTTAGGGCAGGTGCCCTGGCCGTGTTTAGCTGTGTGGTTTAGCTGTAGCTTCCTGTCCTCTGTTCAGAACAGCTTTCCCTGCACAGTCTGTAGAGCAGGACTGTACCGTCCACATCTGATGACAGACAGTAAATCAATTCTGCTGGAATTCCTGCTCTTCCCCTGTGCTATAGAGTTGATACTTTCAGACTGTAGTGATAGCAGTAGTATTAATTATAATTAAAAATTTTTAATGAACAAGAATGCATACCAACATTTATCAAGCACTTACTCTGTGCCCATCCTAAATGCTTTAAATATATGTGTGTATACATCACACAAGAATATTATTATTATGGCATTATATGTTGAGGAGACTGAACAACAGAAATTAAGTAACTTGCAAGCTACAAAGTGCCAGAGTTAGGATTTTAAAATCGGCAGCCTGACCCCAGAATCCCCATCGGCCCTAAATCAGTTTTAGGGCAGAAGTCACTGCATGTCAGAGAGGCGGTGACAGGCACTTTGTGGCAGGAGACACAAAGTGAGGCATTTGTCTTTAAAACAATGCTGTAGTATACAAGGAAGTTCCCTGTTGGCCCAGATGGTAGAGAATCTGCCTGCAATACAAGAGACCCAGGTTTGATCCCTTGGTTGGGAAGATTACCTGGAGAAGGGAATGGCCACCCACTCCAGTATTCTTGGCTGGAGAATTCCATGGATAGAGGAGCCTGGCGATCTGTAGTCCATGGGGTCACAAAGGGTCAGACAGGACTGAGTTACTAACACACTTACAGCTATAAACTTAATATCCAGTAACATGAGGCGTAGTGCAGTTTGTACAGAGAACACCAGGGTAGGGTTAGGGCAGGTGCCCTGGCCGTGTTTAGCTGTGTGGTTTAGCTGTAGCTTCCTGTCCTCTGTTCAGAACAGCTTTCCCTGCGCAGTCTGTAGAGCAGGACCGTACCGTCCACATCTGATGACAGACAGTAAATCAATTCTGCTGGAATTCCTGCTCTTCCCCTGTGCTATAGAGTTGATACTTTCAGACTGTAGTGATAGCAGTAGTATTAATTATAATTAAAAATTTTTAATGAACAAGAATGCATACCAACATTTATCAAGCACTTACTCTGTGCCCATCCTAAATGCTTTAAATATATGTGTGTATACATCACACAAGAATATTATTATTATGGCATTATATGTTGAGGAGACTGAACAACAGAAATTAAGTAACTTGCAAGCTACAAAGTGCCAGAGTTAGGATTTTAAAGTCGGCAGCCTGACCCCAGAATCCCCATCGGCCCTAAATCAGTTTTAGGGCAGAACTCACTGCATGTCAGAGAGGCGGTGACAGGCACTTTTTGGCAGGAGCAGTGCCGAGCTGGAAAAGCCCTAGGAAGTCATCTAATGGGCCTGTGTTATTCAATGGATGGGAAAACTTGGGCCCTGAGAAGCTCTGTAATATGCTAAGGGTTACCTGTGTCTCCAGCAGCCAGAACTGCAGCAGGAATGGTATTCTTTCCATCTTACTGGCACTTGGACATTTTTTTTTATTGGCTGAGCCACACAACACGTGGGATATTAGTTCCCTGACCAGGGATCAAAACTGTCTCCCACTGGAAGCAGAGTCTTGACCGCTGGGCCACCGGGGAGATCCGGCACTGTGTAATGGTCTCCGTAGGAACCTGGGGTGACAGAGAAAAGGGAAACCCTTGTTCTCAGGATTTTTTTGTTTGTTCTCTGAACTTCCCTTTCTGGTGAATATTATTGTGCCCATGTTTTTGAGGAGGAAAGCTAATATGTGATAGAACCCTTGTTTAGAACCAGGACTCTGATCCCAGAGTCCATGACCTTTGGGTTTACACCTCTGGCTTTGTTTACGCCCTGTCCGTCTTATCCCGTATCTCTTCCTGAGAGGGAGGAAGCTACAGGGACCAGCCATTCTTTCAGAGTCTTTATTACTGAAAGGAATCTTAGGGCTTATTTTTCTAACCCCCTGTTTTTGTTAAGGCTGAAAGGAGAGAGGTCAAAGGGCCATTAGGGAAGCCAGTCAGTGTAAAGCCGGGTCTCTGGGTGCCTGGCAGTGCATTTCCGGTTCCGGTTTAGCTAGACCAGTGCGGTACCCGTGGCTGCTGTCGACCTTTCGCCAGCAGGCATTCTGCACAGAGAGCTGTTCTGAATACACTCAGTCTCACTGTTGGTGGTGATCTTCTTTGCATCTGTAAAGGGAAACTGGATGTATTCATTACTTCGAATATATGGACAGATCTTGTGAAAACCTGCAAATAAATGGCTTTCATTAAAATGCTACTAAGTTGCTGTTTTAAAAGCCATATATGATTCTCTTTAAAGGGAAAATAAAAAACCGCAAAGAGTCGGACACCACTGAGCGACTGGACTGAACTGAAAAAAACTTAAATGGTTTGTGGGCTGATTTTTATGTTGCAGTTATCTTTAAATACTCAAATTCTCAGGTTCTCCTTGTCAGTTCCATACTTCACTTTTATCTGTGTCTTTACTATCTTAAAAAAACCAATCCTGTCTCCATAGGACAGAATGATTACTGGAGATAACTTGGGCTGAGAGAAGGGGAAGCTATTACTTCCCTGTAGCCTCTCAACTTTCCCAAATCTTGGTATTTGCATGGGTTCTTTTAAAAATGGGTCTTAAAATAAGGATCAATTTGAAATAATTGTTGTAAAAAGACCTTGAAGTATGAAGCAATTGTAAGTTATCTTTATCTGCACAAGAAGTTTGTCCACAATCGTGACCATCACCACTTAGTGCCTCTTAGCCCAGGTTTTTGCTATGGGATATTTCAAGGGCTAGAGGTTGAAGGGCTAAGGTTGAAGTGGCATGGCATATCTCAGACAGCTGAGAGAGAAAAGATTGCCCTAAGGGGCACGTGTTCATCACACATTCAGGGAACTCTAAGCACAGGATGGCTGAAGTGAAAGGAGGTTTAGAAACTCAGGAAGGTGAGAGGGACTGTTGGAAAGACATAAAGACAAGACCCTGGAAGGGTTTGTGCTAGGCGGCACAAGTCTGGGCTTGGTTTTATAGGTGGTGGGGAACCAATTAGAGGGAGGGGCAATATCTGAAGGTATACATTTTAGGAAGATTATCCAGGCCCCCTGGTAGAGAATGTTTTGGTCAGGGAGGTCTGATGGGGACATGAAACAAAATGTAGGGAAACCAGTTTCGCTGAATTAATGAAGGAAAAATTGATGCCTTTCCCAGCCCTTGCTGTACCCCACGCTCTCCACACTCTTCCTCCTGGGCTCAACAGGCACTCGTTTTTGGCTGTAACATCTTCCAGGACTTTGCCTTGGCATTTTCTCAGATAACAAGTCCTTTATCTGGAGGTTGGTTCATTTTCCCTACCAGTTGCTACATGATCATGCTCTTTGACTGATGGTATAGAAGTGTTTTGTTGACAGCTGTCAGAATGAAGCTCTGCACAGCCACTGTTGTCCCTTGGAGCAACGTGGGCCCCCTGGGTTTGTGGACAATAAAGTCCTCGCTGGAGGCTGTATTTCTCCTGAGCTTTCAGACAGGAAAAGAAATTGCTAGCTGCTTCTTGGGCCCTGGGAGGAGAGTACAGCACATCTGGTTAGGTGGGAATGTTGATTCATGTGGATGTATATCCTTTTTGTTCTCAGATGAATATTGAAACTCTTCGGGAGAATCTTTATTTTCAGTCCAAAGAGACTCTCTCAACGATGCTGGAAGCCCTCTTGGAGCGCACGGAGGACTTCACTGATTGTGCCTACACCAGCCACGAGCACAGGGAGCGCATCCTGGAACTGTCAGCTCAGGCGAGGACCGAATTGCAGCAGTTAATTTCTGTGTGGATTCAAGCTGTAAGAACTTTATTTCATCAAAGTAAATCCTCTTTGATTGCTTTGCCCTAAAGTTCTGAGAGTTATGCAGGTACCATAATCATCAGGAGTGTGAATGTGATCCAGAATGGGACAAGGATATCTCATCCCTTTTCTGCCCCTGCTTGACCACCCAGCATTCACAGTACTTGACATCTCTCGGCCTGTTGTTTTTCACCCTGACCAGTCTGGATTCTGAGTCATCCTCACTAGTTCACCCTGTTGTCCCCACTCGTCCACCAAAATCACCTCTGGAAAATCCCTCCCAAAGCGCTTCTTCAGAGTAAAGATCAGAGTGGTAGAAGCCCTACCCAGAGGCTCTTGGGTCTGAGTCTCACTGCTGGAGCCTTTCAGATGTGCACAGTTCTTAATGCTGAGGACATCTGATTTACCGACACAAGGATTTGGAAAACTCATTGAGGTTCAGATGCAGTGAAGACAAGGGTAGATCCAGCTGGCAGGTGGAAGATTTTTCACCCTCACACAGATTCCTGGTCTCAGATTGGTGGGCAGCCACTTAAAAAGCCTTGAATAGGGTGCTGATGTGCTTCAGACATGGCCGCCAGCAGTGGTACAACATGAGGCAGTATGCATCCAGTCTCTGACAGGCGGATTACAGATTTGAGAGATAGAGCCCTGACATGTCTCTGACACCATTAATTTGTTGCTTAGACCTAGGCTATGTCAAGAATGCGTTTAACATGATTTACAGCATACAAATCTGGAAGTCATGGACATAAGTTTAGGCCATAAAGATGAAGGGTGAAGGTGCCTGAGGCCCTAGCAGTCTGCTTCCTTGTGAAGAGATGGATTTATGAATGAAGACTAGGATAAATCAGTGATTTCCCTCAGAATTTCTTGGCATCACAACATTGCAAATGCTGATATTAATAAGGAAACTTTAACTCGGGTAAAATGATGTCAGGGATAAAAGCATTGTTTTGTGTTCAGCTTGACTTGAATTATCTATGTGGTATCTAATCTGAAGTGGAGATTGCTTCAGAGTTAAATTTGAAGCCCAACATGTAATATAGAGTTTCTGTGAGGAAACACTCTTTACGTTGGGAATCCAGGTCTATCAGTACTTAAATGTGCAGGTATCACCTTTCATATGTTTCATAGCACTTGGATCTCTGATTCTGCATATCAGATGTATTGTTCATTCATTTACCCTTTTTAGCAGTTATTGCTCTGTGCCTTTTATATGCCAGGCATCAGAAATCTAAAGATGAATTAAATAAAATTTTTGCAAGAATTTTGCAATGTAGAAAAAATTGAGATGGTATGAGACAAGTCCAAAAACTTTGTGAGTATCCCAAGAGAAGTGACAGATCATATGTGGAGAGTGTTTGAAGGAGGGTGAGTTTATATTTAGCAAGAGGAATCTAGAAGCTTCATGAAGAGATTGACATTTAGCTGGGATTTATTCATTCAAAGAATTGAATACCTGCTACCTTGCATTTGCTGTGCCAGGTATAATGCACTCATTGGTGAACAAAATACATGTGCTTCCAGCCTTCACAGAGCTTATCAAAGCCTAGTGAGCAAAATAAACTTTAAACAAAAAAATAAAATAAAAACTACATATGTAACTGCAAATTAAGATGATTACTTTGAGAAAAGGTTAGACAGGGTAAGAAGAAGGTCTAGTCTAGATTGTGTGATCAAAGAAGGCCTTTCTAAGAAACAGAAATTTCTGTAAGGATTTGAAGGTTGAATAGGATTTTAATTTTTGATGAGGTTAAGAATGAAGAGATGAGCATTCCAGGCGGAAGATAAAAAAGATTAGTGTTAGCCATGATAAATTTATTAAAGAAAATTAGATTTAAAAAATTCCCCTAAAAGAGTTGAAAAATGTAATTAAAGGTTTCTTTGCCACTTTAACATAAACAGGTGAATTTTTAAAATATACTTTTCATATAGTTCACAGAATGATATTAAAATTTTATTGTTATCTGTAGTTAGAGTACAATTGGAATTGCTAGATGAAAAAGATAACTCTTCACATGTACTTTTAAATTTTTTTAGCAAAGCAGGAAAACAAAAAGCATCGCTGAAGAACTGGAACTCACTATACTGAAAATCAGTCACAATCTCAATGAACTTAAGAAAGAGGTAAGTATAGTTGGAAGTCTAGCCTCTTTTAATTCTTTGCAAGTTGTCATGTTGTACAGTATGTACAAAGTGCCTTAGAATTAGTATGTTCCTGTGCCCAGAGAATGTTATTTAAAAGTTTTCCTTGGGAAGGATTGGGGGCAGGAGGAGAAGGGGACGACAGAGGATGAGATGGCTGGATGGCATCATGGACTTGATAGACGTGAGTCTGAGTGAACTCTGAGAGATGGTGATGGACAGGGAGGCCTGGTGTGCTGCGATTCATGGGGTCACAAAGAGTCGGACACGACTGAGAACTGAACTGAACTGTGTCATTCACAAATAGAGAACTGGACCACAAAGAAGGCTGAGTGCCAAAGAATTGATGCTTTCAAATTATGGTGCTATAGAAAACTCTCGAGAGTCCCTTGGACAGAAAGGACATTAATCCAGTGAATACCTAGAGGAAATCAACCTTGAATACTCATTGGAAGGTCTGATGCTTAAGGTGAAGCTCCAATACTTTGGCCACCTGATGCAAAGAGCTGACTCATTGGAAAACACTCGGATGCTGGGAAAGATTGAGGGCAGGAGGAGAAGGGGGTGACAGAGGATGAGATCTTTGGATGGCATCATAGACTCAATGGACATGAATTTGAGCAAACTTCAGGATATAGTGAAGGACAGGGAAGCCTGGTGTGCTGCAGTTCATGGGCTTGCAAAGAGTTGGACATGACTGAGCAACTGAACAACAAGACATTTGCTAAACAAATGAGATTTGAAATCGCTCAACTGGAATGCCATCATCTCCACTAGCTTTGTTCGTAGTGATGCATTCTAAGGCCCACTTGACTTCACATTCCAGGATATCTGGCTCTAGGAAAAGGTGTACGTCAAGGATGTATATTCTTACCCTGCTTATTTAACTTCTACACAGAGTACATCATGAGAAACAATGGGCTGGAAGAAGAACAAGCTGGAATCAAGATTGCTGGGAGAAATATCAATAACCTCAGATATGCAGATAACACAGTAGTCTTACCAATGGTATGAAGGCAGACCAACACTAGATTTTACTGAATTCTTTTCATTTTATACCAAGTTGATGGTAAACTTTAGATCTCAAGGTTCTTAACAATTTGATCATAAAAGATGATTTAAAGTTTGTATTTATTCTTCTGTGATTAGCTTATTCAGACATCCTGAAGACATTTCTATTTCTTTAAAAAATTGATGTGTAGAAATCCTTTGTACACGATAATCCTTATTCTCTCATTCATTTTTACTTTGCTTAAGGGATTTTTCTTATTGAATTAAAAAAAGATATATACACATTTTTATGCCTTCTGGTGTTAGTTTTAAGAAGACTTTTTCTATGAAAACAATATCCTATATAGTCCTCTAAAATTTGTAGTTTTGCCTATTACATTTAGTTTTTTAGTATGACAGAAATTTATTTTTGATTTGTGATATGTATGCAGGTCAGGAAGCAGCAGTTAGAACTGGACATGGAACAACAGACTGGTTCCAAATAGGAAAAGGAATACTTCAAGGCTGTATATTGTCACCCTGCTTATTTAACTTCTATGCAGAGTACATCATGAGAAATGCTGGACTGGAAGAAACACAAGCTGGAATCAAGAGTGCTGGGAGAAATATCAATCACCTCAGATATGCAGATGATGCCACCCTTATGGCAGAAAGTGAAGAGGAACTAAAAAGCTTCTTGATGAAAGTGAAAGTGGAGAGTGAAAAAGTTGGCCTAAAGCTCAACATTCAGAAAATGAAGATCATGGCATCTGGTCCCATCACTTCGTGGGAAATAGATGGAGAAACAGTGGAAACAGTGGCTGACTTTATTTTGGGGGGCTCCAAAATCACTGCAGATGGTGACTGCAGCCATGAAATTAGAAGACACTTACTCCTTGGAAGAAAAGTTATGACCAACCTAGATAGTATATTCAAAAGCAGAGACATTACTTTGCTGACTAAGGTCTGTCTAGTCAAGGCTATGGTTTTTCCTGTGGTCATGTATGGATGTGAGAGTTGGACTGTGAAGAAGGCTGAGCGCTGAAGAATTGAGGCTTTTGAACTGTGGTGTTGGAGAAGACTCTTGAGAGTCTCTTGGACTACAAGGAAATCCAACCAGTCCATTCTGAAGGAGATCAGCCCTGGGATTTCTTTGGAAAAGAAAAGTTATGACCAACCTAGATAGTATATTCAAAAGCAGAGACATTACTTTGCTGACTAAGGTCTGTCTAGTCAAAGCTATGGTTTTTCCTGTGGTCATGTATGGATGTGAGAGTTGGACTGTGATGAAGGCTGAACGCCAAAGAATTGATGCTTTTAAACTGTGGTGTTGGAGGAGACTCTTGAGAGTCCCTTGGACTGAAAGGATATCCAACCCATCCATTCTAAAGGATATCAGCCCTGGGTGTTCTTTGGAGGGAATGATGATAAAGCTGAAATTCCAGTACTCTGGCCACCTCATGCGAGGAGCTGACTCATTGAAAAAGACTCTGATGCTAGGAGGGATTGGGAGCAGGAGCAGAAGGGGATGACCGAGGATGAGATGGCTGGATGGCATTACAGACTCGATGGACGTGAGTCTGAGTGAACTCTGAGAGATGGTGAGGGAGGGCCTGGAGTGCTGCGATTCATGGGGTCGCAAAGAGTCGGACACAACTGAACTGAACTGAACTGAACTGAACTGAACTGAACTGCTCTCAGAGGGGCACTACTGTTTCTGTCTGGCTCCTGTGTCCATCGGGCTCCCTAGTTTCACGTCTTCTGTGCTGACACCATCCCTCTTAACCACAAAGGTCCCTCAATAAAATATTAGCCAGCAAAATTCGACAAAATATCAAAAGGATCTGATCAAGTGGGAGTCATCCCAGGGACACAAGATGGGTCAACATCCACAGATCCATGTGACACACTACACTAATAAAATGAAGGATGGACTTCCCTGGTGATCCAGTGGTTAAGAATCTGCCTGCCAATTCAGGGGACATGGGTTCAATCCCCACTCTGGGAGGATTCCACAAGCTGAGGAGCAGCTTAGGCCATACGCCACAACAACCAAGGCCCCTGCACCCCAGAGCACAAGTTCCAAAACAAGAAGAGCCACTGCAGTGAGGTGCCTGAGCGCCCCAGTTAGAGAGTAGCCTCCGCTCACTGCAACTAGAGAAAGCCCCCATGCAGCAACGAAGACGCAACCCAGGCAAAAGTAAATTAATAAAAAACAAATAAAATGAAGGATAAAAACCACATGACCATCTCAGTCGATGAAGAACAAGCATTTGACAAAATGCCAAATGAACTCAGCGACTAAATCACCAACCACCACCAAACTGAACTCCAGATTTTCAGCCAGGCCCTCTTGACATACCTGAATAGCCAGAACTTCCAAGAGAATTCTCATAACTGTAAGCTGGTTATACATTCTTTCCCCTGAATGGAAACAAGTCCGGCTCACTTAAGGACACATCTGTTTCTGGTCTACAATGGATGGCAACACTTTAATATCCAACTTACACTCTCCTTTGAGAGGGTAACAGGCAGGAAGGCCAGGGGTCTCCAAACGGAGGAAACAGCCTGCAAGTGTCAGACATTTTATCTCTCTTAAGCGGCAGGAGGAAACAAACTAGAGATATTTTCTCCTTCTCTATACACATTTAAAAAGAGGTTTCTCTTAAAATTCTGTGTTGCTATAATGACACCTAGTTTCACTTGAAGTTAACCATTGCCTTTTTCTTATGGAAATGTTTATCTTAAGCTATGCTAACGTACTGTGCATTTACCCCAAACTCTGTCTACAAGTCGGTTCCGCCTTTTGGGCCCAGAACCTACTAGATAAACCAGTATGTCAATACTCCGATAATGTTCCTCTAATCTATGTAAATGAAACTATTTATATGGTGATCTGCCCTTCCTCAATATTCAAGTTAATCATTTTATGGCTCAAGATAAACCATTTAGAGCTAAGGTTATCCCAAAATACATCTTATGGGTGAGGGGCCTGGTGCCATTCTAAGTTTTGAGACATTCCTTTCTTTCATTAACAGACTGCTGGTGACTATACAACATCCAGCTAAAGACTAGAAGGCGGGTACTCTTTCTACCCCCTTCTGATGCCTATGTCAGAAGCTTTCTCTATCTCCTTGATACTTTAATAAAACTGTATTACACAAAAGCTCTGAGCGATTCAAGCCTCGTCTCTGGCCCCGGATTGAATTCTTCTCCTCCGGGGGCCAAGAATCCCGGCGTCGTGATTCAACAACAACCTTTCACCTTCATGGATGTGCCCCAATGTAGCACATTCAGACAGCATGTTAGCTGTCTGAAATCCATTTCTTCTTTTCTAATAAGGCAACTATGATATTTTGATCTATAGTAAGAAATATATATTTGGTCTTCATTCAGTTCCTGGTATGGAGTGCCTAACACTCTTGGGATTTCCTAAGTGATAAGAGCAAATCACTGAAGATGGTGACTGCAGCCATGAAATTAAAGACGCTTGCTCCTTGGAAGAAAAGCTATGACCAACCTAGACAGCATATTAAAAAGCAGTATACTAATGCATATATATAGAATTTAGAAAGATGGTAACGATAACCCTGTATGAGAGACAGCAAAAGAGACACAGATGTATAGAACATTCTTTTGGACTCTGTGGGAGAGGGCAAGGGTGGGATGATTTGGGAGAATGACATTGAAACATATCATATAAGAAATGAATCGCCAGTCCAGGTTTAATGCAGAATACAGGATGCTTGGGGCTGGTGCATTGGGATGACCAAGAGGGATGGTACAGGGAGGGAGGTGGGAGGGGGGTTCAGGATGGGGAACACATGTACACCCATGGCGGATTCATGCTGATGTATGGCAAAACCCATACAATATTGTAAAGTAATTAGCCTCCAATTAAAATAAATAATTTTTTTTTTAAAAAGCAAAGACATTACTTTGTCAACAAAGGTCCATCTAGTCAAGGCTATGGTTTTCCAGTGGGCATGTATGGATGTGAATGTTGGATAAAGAAAGCTGATCCCCAAAGAATTGATGCTTTTGAACTGTGGTATTAGAAAAGCCTCTTGAGAGTCTCTTGGACTGCAACCAGTCAATCCTAAAGGAAACCAGTCCAGAATATTCTTTGGAAGGACTGATGCTGAGGCTGAAACTCCAATACTTTGGCCACCTGATGTGAAGAACTGACTCACTGGAAAAGACCCTGATGCTGGGAAAGATTGAAGGCAGGAGGAGAAGGGGATGCCAGAGGATAAGATGGTTGGATGGCATCACCGACTCGATAGACATGAGTCTGAGCAAGCTCCGGGAGTGGGTGATGGACAGGGAAGCCTGGGATGCTGCAATCCTTGGGGTTACAAAGAGTCGGACATGACTGAGCAAGTAAACTGAACTGGCCTCTGTTCACCAGTGCTGAATAGCAACGAGAAGACAGAATCTGAAGGGGTAGAAAAGAAGAGCTTTATTACTTTGCCAGGCAAAGGAAGACAGAGTGGGATCCTGCCTTGCAAAACTGTGTGTCCCTACCCAGGAGGATCTGACTTGGAGTCTTGTAACTCTCAAGGGTGAGGTCTCTGACAAGCTGAGCGTGTGTGCAGGGCCTCAGGTGATGGGGCTCCTAATCTTCACAAACTTCTCGCTGATCCTGCCTCAGGTGATTCCTTGGCTGCATCTCCCTTGATTAGCAACTGTTCATATCTGCCCTTTGGAACTCAAGGAAGGTCATGGAGGCTGGAGTCTTGCGCAAAGTGCTTAGTCACTCAGTCGTGTCCGACTCTTTTCAACCCCATGGACTGCAGCCAGCCTGCCAGGCTCCTCTGTCCATGGGATTCTCCAGGCAAGAGTACTGGAGTGGGTTTCCATGCCCGCCTCCAGGGGACTCTTCCTAACCCAGGGATCGAACCCAGGTCTCCCACAATGCAGGCAGATTCTTTACCACCTGAGCCACCAGGGAAGCCCAATTTCTTTTGAGAAATGAGGGACAAAACAGAGGCCTCCATGCCCCAGGGCCCCACAGGGCCCCACTCTGTTTTACTTGGAGAATGGTCAGCGTGGTGAGGGCATGAAAAAATCTCTTTACCCTCTTTCCATGCCTTGCCGTAAACATCTCTTCCATCTGGCTGTGCCTGAGTTGTATGTTTCTCTGAGTTCTGTGAGCCATTCTAGCAAATTAATCAAATCCCTCCTGGCACAAATACATTGAAATTGGCACTAGTATCTTTCAGCAACCTCACAAGAAGAAAAGGGCAACCTTTGGGGGAAATCACCCTTTGCCCACAGTCGGCAGTTCAGGAGCTTGTAATATGACTCCACATCCTGGCTGTTCTGATCTATTACAGTGCTCCAGAGTTTCGAGCTCTTTTCTCTGAATCACCAAGTTCCAAACCTGAGTTACAGTGAACAGTATACGATGCGGAACCCCAATATATTTTTAAAAAACAAGGGTTGAAGGGAGTCAGTGCCTCCAAGCCTCACCCTTCTGGCCTCCATGTGAACAGACACTGTGCTCTCTGCACCGCGTGAAAAATAAAAAAATGGGCCCAGTGCCTGCATGAAGGAAAGGGCAACCCACTCCAGTGTTCTTGCCTAGAGAATCCCAGGGATAGGGGAGCCTGGTGGGCTGCCATCTATGGGGTCGCACAGAGTCAGACACGACTGACGTGACTTAGCACCAGCAGCCTGCTTGGAGCACTCACAGTGGTGCTACCGGGCAGAAAATAAAAGCACAAAAAGTTAATGAAGGTGATTGGATAACACTGGGTAACAAGAGACGAAATGTCACAGAGTTCTTTGCTTGCCACTCATCAGAAAAGTGTTAGGGTGAGGAGTGATAGTTAGGGAGTTTGGGATGGGCGTGTACACACTGCCATATTTAAAATGGATAACCAACATGCAGATGACACCACCCTTATGGCAGAAAGTGAAGAGGAACTAAAAAGCCTCTTGATGAAAGTGAAAGAGGAGAGTGAAAAAGTTGGCTTAAAGCTCAACATTCAGAAAACGAAGATCATGGCATCTGGTCCCATCACTCCATGGGAAATAGATGGGAAAACGTGGAAACAGTGTCAGACTTTATATTTTTGGGCTCCAAAATCACTGTAGATGGTGACTGCAGCCATGAAATTAAAAGATGCTTACTCCTTGGAAGAAAAGTTATGAACAACCTAGGTAGTGTATTCAAAAGCAGAGACATTACTTTGCCAACTAAGGTCCATCTAGTCAAGGCTATGGTTTTTCCAGTAGTCATGTATGGGTGGGAGAGTTGGACTGTGAAGAAGGCTGAGCGCCGAAGAATTGATGCTTTTGAATTGTGGTGTTGAAAATTCTTGAGAGTCCCTTGGACTGCAAGGAGATCCAACCAGTCCATTCTGAAGGAGATCAACCCTGGAATTTCTTTGGAAGGACTGATGCTAAAGCTGAAACTCCAGTACTTTGGCCACCTCATGAGAAGAGTTGACTTATTGGAAAAGACTCTGATGCTGGGAGGGATTGGGGGCAGGAGGAGAAGGGCAAGACAGAGGATGAGACGGCTGGATGGCATCACTGACTTGATGGATGCGAGTCTGAGTGAACTCTGGGAGTTGGAGATAGACAGGAAGGCCTGGCATGCTGCAATTCATGGGGTCACAAAGAGTCAGACACGCCTGAGCGACTGAACTGAACTGAGCTGAACAAGGACCTACTGTATAACACAGGGAACTCTGCCCAATGTCATGTGGCAGCCTGGATGGGAGGGGCATTTGGGGGAGAGAGGATACATGCATATGTATGGCGGAGTCCCTTTGCTGTTCACCTGAAACTATCACATTGTTAATTGTGATAATTATATCCCAATACAAAATAAAAAAGTTTTTAAAAAAGAAAAGTGTCAGAGGACTTGAAGCCCATAGAGGGTTTTCCTCTCCCTTCTTCTAAGGCCTACTCAAGTGTCTAAGACTGAACTTAGGTGTCACCTTCCCCTAGGGAGACCTCCCTGAGACTCTCTTGCCTCATCATACACACTTACTAACACACACACCACATACTCAACCAATCGACATGGAGTCTCCCCTCACTGCTTCTTAATATCTTTACACAGGTGTGTGTATGTATGCTGCTGCTGCTAAGTCACTTCAGTCGTGTCCAACTCTGTGCGATCCCATAGACGGCAGCCCACGAGGCTCCCCCATCCCTGGGATTCTCCAGGCAAGAACACTGGAGATGTGGGAGATGCCTTTCCCACAATTCATAGTTGAGGCTGTGAGTTTCTTCAGAGCAGGTAGTGGATATTGGATATGCACACTTCTCCCTTATTCTAATGAGGCTCCTCCCACCCAACCTTCTTTCTTTCCTTCTCCTTCCAGAGGTATCAGAGCTCCATGACAACCTAAAGGCTCTTCCTGCCTTCCCTTGCTACCTCCCTCTGAAAATCTTCTGCACATCAAATTCCATGTTTGCAGGGAGCCAGCATGAGGAACTCTGCCCATGGCAAAGGTCATGAGGAAAGAAGCTTGGCATAGGCAAAGGCAGTCCCCTTTTCCTCCTGCCCCCAATCCCTCCCAGCGTCATAGTCTTTGCCAAAGAGCCAACTCTTTGCATGAGGTGGCCAGAGTACTGGAGTTTCAGCTTTAGCATCATTCCTTCCAAAGAAATCCCAGGGCTGATCTCCTTCAGAATGGACTGGTTGGATCTCCTTGCAGTCCAAGGGACTCTCAACATAGTTCTACCCATTTGATTTGAGCAGTTGTGACTGGGTAGCCTGAAAAGTCTAATTATCTACACTCTGGCCCTCTATGGAAAATGTTTACCAATGCCTGCTTTAGGTCATAAGACACAATCTCAGTTAAAAATGAGAATGTTCATTCCAACATATTCATCAGTATTTTGGTTCATTCAGCTATATGACTTCCCCTCTGTTCCCTACTCCTCTGTCCTGCACCCCTAGGGCTTCTGGGGGAGGTGTGGTCTCCTGTCTCTTTCAGGCCTTTCATCCCCTATTATCTAGCTTCTGTTCCAGATCTTTGCCAGGCTCTGGCACAGGGGGAGAAGAGAGGAAGTAGAGAGGTAAAAAGTTCTTAGCGACCACTGCCCTTATGATATGCACTGAGCTCAGAAGGTGTTTAAAGCTGGCTTTCTCGGTCATTAATCCCTGAGTGTGCTCTTCAGAGGCTCTGATGGTGCCTCCCCCGACCACCCTTTTACTTTGTAATCCTACCCCCTTGTTCCTCTGCTGTGTGTATGCCTGGAGGGGAACTCACAGTGAGTGAGCCAGTGCTCCAAACAGATCTTCCTTCCAAACTGGTTCCTTTTCACTTAGCTCTAATTTTATATTTTTAAAGAGAGTCAAGGGCTCAAAAGAAGGGAGCTGGTTTGAGGGAGTTTCATATATAAATTATATGGTGATGTTTCATTGACCTCTGTTGAAACCTTCATTTTTAACATCCTATTAAACATAGAAGAATATGGTCTTCTATGGTTTAAAACAAGCCTACTCATTTCCAGCTATTCAACTAAACTATTGTTAAGACTGACTATCAGTAGTAGAAAGTAAAAATTTTTGGTGATAGATTGAGTGGCGTTCTATAAACTTCATTTTCCTTACCTCTGAAATGGGTACAAGGATTAGGGAGATAATGTCTATAAATGTGTACAATATCTGCTTTCAGTACCTTGCACAGAGCAAGGACTTCATGTGTATTCACCCTTCTTCCCTTGGGGTTTGTAAGTTGTCTCTAGAATTATTTATAAGATTTAAGTGACCTTGAACAAGTCACTCAGTCTTTAGGGACCTGTTTCATAGTCTGTAAGATAAAGGGTTGGCATTAGCTATTTTCTAGGGCCCTGATGGTTAAGCAGAATCTTTTGAATTCTCACGTTGTTTAATTTCCAAAGGAAAATGCATTTCAACGTCTTTGTTTCTGACTGTAATTATTCTCACTTGAGTTCATGAGCGCGGACTACCCTATTGTTAATTTTGTACAGAGTCCTGTAATCTGAATTGACATTGGATTACTTCCAGGAAAAAAAGAATCACTTTGTACAAATAGACTTAATTAAAAATCAGATTAAAAATGATCTCTTTCTAGTGAGCCCAAAATAACCTGTCATGACTTTTTTTTTTAAGACAAGAAGAAAAGATTTTGGAGTTGATTGTATACAGAGATATTCAGTGAGAGTGAACCATGTTTAAAATCCATTCCACCTAATGTTAAATGAAGCCTTGAGGTTTTCGTTATTATTGTATCCCTCATTTCTCCTGTGACCTTAGAGTCAGAGCGTAAAGTTCTGGATGGCAATATAGATAGACTGTGAGCTCCCTGAAGATGTTGAGTCTTACTTGTCATGTATGTCCAGCCTTTAAGCTAGTGCCTTTCCTGATATAGGTATTTAATAAAATTTGTTGAATACATATTTGCCTGTATCTGACAATGATACTTTCCCAAACGTCTGTTTAAAAATGCATTAATGATCATGAGCTGCCATTTGATTTTCCTCTTAGTGTACAGAATGCCGTTCTCTCCCTAGGGTTCTGTTTTCTCTAACTTTAAGAGCAGCAGAAGCTCAGTTGAGGTAAGAGAGAAGCCGTGTGGGAAAGAGCTGGTTGACAATAGGATGGAAAGAGGTCCAGGCTGCTCGGCCAGGATGACCAGTTCACCTTCTGCAAACAGGATTAACTGCTTATTTAACTTCTATGCAGAGTACATCATGAGAAACGCTGGACTGGAAGAAACACAAGCTGGAATCAAGATTGTGAGGAGAAATATCAATAACCTCAGATATGCAGATGACACCACCTTTATGGCAGAAAGTGAAGAAGAACTAAAAAGCCTCTTCATAAAAGTAAAAGAGGAGCGTGAAAAAGTTGGCTTAAAGCTCAACATTCAGAAAATGAAGATCATGGCATCCGGTCCCATCACTTCAAGGCAAATAGATGGGGAAACAGTGGCTGACTTTATTTTTCTGGGCTCCAAAATCACTGCAGATGGTGACTTGCAGCCATGAAATTAAAAGACACTTGCTCCTTGGAAGGAAAGTTATGACCAACCTAGACAGCATATTGAAAAGCAAAGACATTACTTTGCCAACAAAGGTCTGTCTAGTCAAGGCTATGGTTTTTCCAGTGTTCATGTATGGATGTGAGAGTTGGACTGTGAAGAAAGCTGAGAGCTGAAGAACTGATGCGTTTGAACCGTGGTGTTGGGGAAGACTCTTTGGAGTCCCTTGGACTGCAAGGAGATCCGGCCAGTCCATCCTAAAGATCAGTCCTGGTTGTGCATTGGAGGGACTGATGTTGAAACTGAAACTCCAATACTTTGGCCACCTGATGCGAAGAGCTGACTCATTTGAAAAGACCCTGATACTGGGAAAGATTGAGAGCAGGAGGAGAAGGGGATGATAGAGGATGAAATGGTTGGATGGCATCACCGACACAATGTACATGGGTTTAGGTGGACTCCGGAAGTTGGTGATGGACAGGGAGGCCTGGTGTGCTGCAGTTCATGGAGTCACAAAGAGTCGGACACCACTGAGCGACTGAACTAAACTGAATGAATTAATTTCTGGTGCAATGTGCAACAAAAGACCTATCCTAATGGATTTAAAAGCACTTTGCAAACTAGAAAGCATTTCAGGAAATTCATTTTTTCTAAATGCTTATTTAGCATTGCCCATTGCCTTTTATGGAAAACTGAGGTTAATTCACATCAGCAAGAGAAAGCTGAGGAACTTGCTTATGGTTATTTCTGATTTATTAACACAGCACTTAATATTAGAAAATAAACTCTTTGACATTTCTACAAGTGGAGGTATTTTGGTTAAAAATACTTTTACTTTCAAATTTCTTTCAACTGTTCTCCAGAATAAGCCAGAAAATCTGTCGTATTAGTAACAAATCTGCTTTTAATATCCGTTCATCTCTTTTTAAAAACTGGAATATAGTGATTCATAATGTTGCATTAGTTTCAGTGAATCATTTATACTTGTACATATATCTTTTTTTTTTTTAAGATTCCTTTCCCATTTAGGTCATTACAGAGTACTGAATAGAGTTCCCTATGTTATACAGTAGGTCCTTATTAGTTATTTATTTTATATATAGTAGTGTGTATGTGTATGTGTTAATCCCAATCTCCCCATTTATCACTCCTCCCTTTCCCTCCTTGTAACCGGCAAGTTTGTGTTCTCTAACTGACTCTCTGTTTCACAAATTAGTTCATTTTACCATTTTTTTAGATTCCACTTATACGCAACATCATATGATATTTGTCTTTCTGACTCACTTCACTCAGTATAACAACAATCTCTAGGTGTATATCTTTCTAACAGGAGAACCTGCGGGGCTGGGGCAGCAGCCGGAGCTGGAAGATCAGGGAATCCCCAAGGGGCAGGCAGTGTTGTCAGCACGCTTCTAGAATAGCAGCCCGAATTTCCAAATCCGTTGTTGCAGGGCCTCGGGCAGAAGGCAGGTTGACGCAGAAAGGAGCCCAGAAGGGGAAGAACCGGCCCAGTAGAAGAAAAAGAAAAGATCGGTGTGGCTGCACCTGAGGGGAGGTGCAGGACGGACGGATGAGCGCGCGCTCGGAGAACCCAGGTGCTCACAACTGTTGGGGAGCCGCAGCTGCACGCCTGTGCGCAGCCAGACCCCGGCGTTGGCAGGGGCACCCCGGGAAGAGGGAGCTCCACCTGTGCGCCCGGCCTTGGGCCGCGGGCGGCGCGGGCGGAACTGCAGCTCCCAGGCCGGGCGGGGCGGGCACGTGGTGCGCGGCTGCCGCGATAAAGAACGGCCCTGGGAGCCGGAGCGCAGCGGCGCAGGCAGCCTCGCGGCGGCTGGGTGAGCGCGCCCGGGCGGCGCGGATGGACTCACGGACGGACGGACGCATGGAGACCGACAGACAGGGAATGAGCGCAGAGGGGCGTCGGGGAGTGGACTCGGGGGTGGGTGAGACCATGACGGACGGACGCACCGGTCCAGGCCGGGGAGCTGGGAAATGGAGCCTGGATTTTTTTTTTTTAAGATTCCTTTCCCATTTAGGTCATTACAGAGTACTGAATAGAGTTCCCTATGTTATACAGTAGGTCCTTATTAGTTATTTATTTTATATATAGTAGTGTGTATGTGTATGTGTTAATCCCAATCTCCCCATTTATCACTCCTCCCTTTCCCTCCTTGTAACCGGCAAGTTTGTGTTCTCTAACTGACTCTCTGTTTCACAAATTATTCATTTTACCATTTTTTTAGATTCCACTTATACGCAACATCATATGATATTTGTCTTTCTGACTCACTTCACTCAGTATAACAACAATCTCTAGGTGTATATCTTTCTAACAGGAGAACCTGCGGGGCTGGGGCAGCAGCCGGAGCTGGAAGATCAGGGAATCCCCAAGGGGCAGGCAGTGTTGTCAGCACGCTTCTAGAATAGCAGCCCGAATTTCCAAATCCGTTGTTGCAGGGCCTCGGGCAGAAGGCAGGTTGACGCAGAAAGGAGCCCAGAAGGGGAAGAACCGGCCCAGTAGAAGAAAAAGAAAAGATCGGTGTGGCTGCACCTGAGGGGAGGTGCAGGACGGACGGATGAGCGCGCGCTCGGAGAACCCAGGTGCTCACAACTGTTGGGGAGCCGCAGCTGCACGCCTGTGCGCAGCCAGACCCCGGCGTTGGCAGGGGCACCCCGGGAAGAGGGAGCTCCACCTGTGCGCCCGGCCTTGGGCCGCGGGCGGCGCGGGCGGAACTGCAGCTCCCAGGCCGGGCGGGGCGGGCACGTGGTGCGCGGCTGCCGCGATAAAGAACGGCCCTGGGAGCCGGAGCGCAGCGGCGCAGGCAGCCTCGCGGCGGCTGGGTGAGCGCGCCCGGGCGGCGCGGATGGACTCACGGACGGACGGACGCATGGAGACCGACAGACAGGGAATGAGCGCAGAGGGGCGTCGGGGAGTGGACTCGGGGGTGGGTGAGACCATGACGGACGGACGCACAGGTCCAGGCCGGGGAGCTGGGAAATGGAGCCTGGGGGAGTGTGAACGCGACACCCTCCCGGCCCGGGGGGAGTGTCCGGACGGACGGACGAACGGAAAGAGGGACCCACTCCCCTAGATTCTGTCCAGACCGCAGAGCCGGGCCTCAAGGATCCTTTTTAAAAAATGATCAGAGTCAGCCACTGGGGAGAAGAGAGTTTAGGGATTAAGTGTGATACAGCCCCTTCATTTGATGGGACGCTGTATTTCTGCACTTTTGTATGTTTAGTTTCCCTATTTGTTTGTATTTTTCCAAGTATTTCTGTCTTTCGAGTGATTCTCCATGCCTAGGACTGCATCTTCCTCTTCCTCCCCCAGTGATTTTAACTTGTTTTTTTAAGAGAGCTTGACTTAGGCAGCTTGAATTCTTTGCACTAAGGATTCTTGTCTGTGGAAAGGGGTGTTAAGATTTCGAGATTAATAAGTGTTTAAGTAATGATATTCTAAATACTCCTATTTACAAAATATGGATCATTCTCAGTTACCATGGTTGTGATTTTTTTTTAACTCCATCTCTTCCTGAATCAGTTTCACAATTTGCAAAGCCAGCAAACTTTGCTCATTTATGTTCCCTTGTGCCTCAGCTGGTAAAGAATCAGCCTGCAATGCAGGAGACCTGGGTTCGATCGCTGGGTTGGGAAGGTCCCTTGGAGGAGGGGAAGGCTACCCACTCCAATATTCTGACCTGGAGAATTCCATGGACTGCATAGTCCATGGGGTCGCAAAAAGTCAGACACGACTGAGTGACTTTTACTTCACTTCACTTCCTGAAGCATTTTCACGGTTTCTAAAGCCAGCAAACTGCTCATTTATTTAGAGTATTGCTCTGCGCAAAGACAGATTTTTGAACCCTTCTTGCCCCCTGACAGCTTACACTGGAAAAGAAGAGCCAGAACTAGCTATCTCTGATGTAGTTTTTAGTGAAAAGCAAATGTTTGAGGGAATTCTAAAGAGTAAGAAATTATTTTCATTTAGGGGATCAGAGAATGTCCTCTCGTATTTAAGGTGAGTTCCAAAAGTTGGTTATACTGAAGGGGCTGAAATGGGAGATACTGCCATTCTGGGTGGGAGAGCAGGCGAGCCAGAACAAGGTAGGTTGCAACAGAGCACCAGGGACCAGTTGGACTGGGGCACTTCAGGTGTGGGGAGATCTCCACAGAGACAGTAGACCAGGAAATGGGGTATTTGTCCCGTGGAAGCCAGGAGGAAGTTAATCAGTGTTTTCTGAGCAGGCCAAAATCAAGATCAGAAAGCCTGAGCTACTAGGTTGAGCTGGTAGCCTGCCTATGTTGGAGAAGAGAGTTGGGGTTAGGACACTGATTCCCAACTCTTATCCCAAGCCTCATATTTTTTAACAATGCAAGCTGTATTTAAGTGCACTTAATTTGAGACATTGATAGATAAGTCTTTCTATCTTGCCAGTCCAGGCTTTGACCATCCTAAGAATATCCTTGTAACTGCCCTAAATATGAAATAAATGCAGCTAAAAGCACAAGAATATGGAAATCTAGAGTGTATGGCCTCTAGGAGACTTGATATGGAACCTAGCTCTGAACTTTTATCTCTTGAACCTCCTTGAGCCCCATTAATATGGAGTTGTGCCCACTGGTCTAGATAAGAGGTGATTAACGATGTGTAAGTTATGAGAGAGACAGTAAGGGGAGCGGGAAGGGTTGCAGGGAAAGAAGATAACAGATGGAAAGGAAATGACTTAGTCCCTGAATAGAAAAGAGTAGCCAGTGTTGGGGAGGTGGTGCCGACGGAGCTGAGATGACAGGAAACGGTGCTGATAAAGGAAAGCTGCCTCTTCTCTCCTATAGTCAGCAGGCAAGACTTCACGGAGGGGCTGAACCTATGCTCACTATGTGCCTGGCAGCCTGACACTGTTAATCACTTTACTAGAATCGATTCATGTAATTCTCTCAGCACCCCTATGAAAAGTGATTACTGTTATCCCCGTTTACAGAAGGGGAACCTGAAGCACAGAGAGGTGAAATAGTAGTCCTGAGGTCACCCAGCTGGTGAGTGGTGGAGCCAGGATATGGATGCAGGAAGTCTGACTCCAGGCCTAGAGCTCTAACCCCGCTGCTGTAAGGAGCAAACAAAGACATTGTTTAGATGATCAGATGGCAGGTTTGCTTTAGGCTGTCCCGAGTATTGATGCCTGCAGGAGGGGGATGCGTGCGGTTGACGGTGTGCAGTGGACACAGCGTCAGCCTCATTTGGTGCTCAGACCTTCATCTGGGGTAGACAGGGTCCTATGTTCTTGGCCTTATTTTCCCCATGGGCCAGGTGATTACATTTCTCTTTCAAAACGTCCAACAGGATTTAGTGTCATCTTCAAAGTAGGAGAAGTCAGAGAAATCCTAGTATCCTTTATGTCAGGTCCCCCTTTATTGCCCTTCAGTACAGAGCAAAACTACTCGAAGGCTTTGGGCTTAATTTCAGGAGCAGAGCTCACCAAGGATGTATCTATTTGTAAGGGGAGTCATCATCATTGGCCAGCCACAAAAACAATGTGTTTTGCCACCTGTACCCTTTCATATTTTTGTCCTTGTTCTGCCCTGTTTCTAGCTTCAAGAGCTCACTTGAGCCAGGATCTTGGGGGATACAGAAAAAGTAGAAGAAGTGATCTCTGTACTCTGGAAGTTTATGCTCCTATTTGGGGAGATGAGATTAACAGTTATAAAAAAATGAACACAGCAGGATAGTCTATAATATTACATTATGTGGGTCAAATTTAAGCATAGTGGGCACTGGTGTTTTTTTGCTTTCTTTTTTAAGGTGCTCTAGGTCTTTGTTGCTGTGCGTGGACTTTCTCTAGTTGTGGTGAGCAAGGGGAGGCTACTCTTCCTTGCAGTGTGCAGTCTTCTCATTGCAGTGGCTTCTCCTGTTTCGAAGCCCAGGCTCTAGCTGTAGCCGTGGGGCTCTAGAGCACGGGCTCAGTGGATGTGCACAGGCTTTGCTGTTTTTCAGCACGCGGAATCTTCACGGACCAGGGATTGAACCTATGTCCTCTGTGTTGGCAGGTGGATTCTTACCCATTGCACCACCAGGGAGTCTGGCATTGGGTTTTTAAAAGTGACCTCAGAACTATAATATATTCTCTTGTTAATTATAGACATCACTTTTTACCAAGCCAAACATCTTTTGTATAATTGTCACCAAATACTGTCTGATTATGTTTTATTTTCTTCTTCAATTGTTAGACTTTGCATATGTGGCTTCAAATTTTCATGTCCTCTAGCTCAAAAAATAATAGTGCTGCTGTAACTAGTTAAATGGCAGAGGTGGGAATGAGCCAGGTAGCCTCCTGTGGAATCTAGGCTGTTAACCAGGATGCTTGATGCCTCTCATTGCCTGTTTGGGGCAACTTCTTGGCTTTTTTATGCTGGTTATGAGCAGGTACATTCTCTGCCAGGTGGTGAGGGATCCTTTTACCCCAAATGAGTGTTTGCTAGGTTCATTGTCTCAGCAGAGATCTCTGTGGCAGTCATCATCCAGCTACAATCTGGACACCTCATTCAATCACTCACATAGAAAGAAAGAAGAAAGTGAAGTCACTCAGTCGTGTCCAACTCTTTGCGACCCCATGGACTGTAGCCTGCCAGGCTCCTCCATCCATGGGATTTTCTAGGCAAGAGTACTGGAAGGGTTGCCATTTCCTTCTCCAGGACGTCTTCCTGACCCACGGATCGAACCCAGGTCTCCCGCACTGCAGGCAGACTCTTTACCATTTGAGCCACCGGGGAAGCCCAATCACTCACATATTCATCACTTTTTAATTGAACACAAGGTGTCCAACAGAGCACTCAGTTCAGGGAAAGCAAAGACAAATGAAATCTATTTCCTGTCCTGGGGGAGCTTGGTCTAGTGGGGAAGAGGTGAATGTAGTATTTGTGATGTGATTTACTAAAGCCAGGGAAACAGGGACAAACTGATTAAAACTAGAATATGAAAGGATAGTTAGGTAAATCTAAAGATAATTATGTAGCTCACACTGAAGCCTTTTAAGGCTTAAATACTGGTCTTAGGGGAGATTCTTGCTCAACCATATGAAGCTATGAAAAAACATAAGACTGTCCCTTTTCTCCTGACCGTATTTCAACCTGAGCAATGTCTTTGACTTTGCTGAATTCGGTTCATATTCTTTCTTCTGCTGTTTTTCATCCCTGCTCTCTGAGGTTTTATGCTGCCTCGGTTACCTGTATGGATAAGCCAGGAGTCCTTTCCAGTGGTATTTTCCTAGAACAGCACTCTCTTGTCTCTATCTCTCCTGCCTTTAAAATGTAGTTTCCTCCTTTATAGTGTGAAACTCTCACATTTTACATTCCTCTATTTGCTCTGTGTTTGTACACTTGTAAGCATTTTTCACAGTTCTAAACTGTGTAGGAATGGACTTTGCCCCAGAGTTTTATCATTAATTGACATTTCTTGAAGACAGGAAGGACATTATATGTTTTCCAGACATTTCAGCAACTCGATGGCCTCCCCAAGGAAGAAGCTCCAAGGTCTTGTTGCTGCAACCATCACGCCGATGACCGAACATGGGTAACTATGGTTTGGGACTAAAGGGATCTCCCTCCACCGTAATGATCCAAAGGTCTCCATAGTAGCGGTGGCTTGGACTCTGCAGCTTCCACCCCTACGGTGTCTCTGAGCCCAGGTCAGAGAAGAGGTCTGTATATCCCAGGCAGTGCAGAGGGAGATGAGATAATATATGGCAGCTCACCTTCCTCCCAGTGTCTGTAGCCCCACAAAGGAAAATTCTGCTTGCATTTCATCAGAGCCCTGCCCATCCCAAATAAGACCAGTGGAGTTGGGTGAGGAAAATCTTATTTTAGCAGGATTTGATATCAAGCTCTGGCCTCTAAAGCTGTGTCTAGACTGCTCACAGACGTGATGAAATGTCCTACCCTGAAGAAAGTGGGGAAGGTTTCTGCCAGATGGCCCCCTTAAGGCATATTTTACAGACTCATTTCAACATTGGTTAAATGATGGGGAGCTTGCAAAAGGGAGGTAATAACAGATGATTGCTGAGAAATTGTTACCCAAGCAAGCATTTTCCAGATGAATAGTATGGTGGTACTAGCAGAGAGTGGTCATGTGCCCCGGGCATCCATGAGCGATATATAAAT
Organism: Madoqua kirkii; assembly: GCA_006408675.1. Taxonomy (NCBI): domain Eukaryota; kingdom Metazoa; phylum Chordata; class Mammalia; order Artiodactyla; family Bovidae; genus Madoqua; species Madoqua kirkii. Next base: position 2,813 of record SJYC01024129.1, on the reverse strand, counting down.
CCTCCCTGAACGTTACCATTAACACAATGGGGATTTGTCCACCTTCTGGATCTGTTTTTGACATGTTAGAAGAAAAGCTTCTCCTTTCTTCCTGTATTTAATTGCAGCCATACCTACATTATGGAGTTATGAGTATTAAAATGAGATAATCCATTAATAGTGTTTAGCACAGGTTCAGCATGAGCTTAGGTTAATTAGTTTGAATTGCTATTGTGGCATAAGGGATAAATGAAAGATGATGTATTCTATAAGCCTTTAAATAAGACTTATGTTTTTGGTCTTCTGTTACTGAATTTTTACAAACCTTAACCCTATCCCTTTAAAGTGGATGACATTTCTATGACTTTTACTGTTCTTAATTCAGAGTTGGCTGTATCACAGTTTTCCCTTAGGTCATTGGAGTTCAAACATTTTAACTTCTAAGATTCTCAAAAAAATCACATCTTTACTAGGTCTAAGTAAAATTCTTGCTGAGATGGCATGGTTAATAGCATTTTTTTTCCTGTTGGCCTCTCCATTTCCACAAGCGCTAAGAAAGACTGAAGTCAGCTCTTTCTCAGTGTGTCAGCTACTTGTTGGGCAGATAAAACAGCAGTCATGTGATTGCATGAGCAGACAGGATTTACTTCCTGTTATGGAGTAAGATCCTGTTTGCAGGCTCAGAACACTGCATCTGGTTGGTGCTACTTTAACCTTTTTAATCAGATCCCTCTTAGCCTAGAAGTGGCTTTCTTCAAAGTCCTGCTTGTTCATCTGGAACTCTCACAGTGTCTGTGTTTTCACTCTATCCTACTGTTTCCCTGGGATACCAGGACCCGCACATATTAGAGATAACTAAAAAGACTCTGCTTTTCTGGATCCTTTTGTGTTTCCCAAATACTTCTAGCCCTGTTGCCTCCGTTCACTATTTCCTCTTTTTTTCATGAATTCTTTTCTCTTCTAGGGGCCTCTCTTTCCTGAAGTGTGAAATAAAAATGTGTTTTTATAAGGGCCTTGTAAGAATTTAAATTAAAGCCAAATGTGTGTAAGTACATGGTACATAGTAGGCATGTAAGTTTTGTCAGTTCCCTTTTCTCTTCATCTTTCTGCTCCATCTAAACATTCCTGTAGCTATGAAGCAGGTTGGGAGCACCCACCAAGAGCAGGTAGAGAGTAACCTACTTGCCCACAAGAGAGTCTGTTTTTCTGACATGTTTTCTAAGAGACAAGACAGAAAGAAGAGCCACATGGAATCTAACACCTACAAATTCTGCCCGGTAACCTACCAACATAGGAGGCTTCCTAACCTGGCTCTTAAACCACGGCCTCCATAATTCAGAATGGCTGAAGATTCTTTTTTCTCATAATTCTAGTAATTCAACTCTGAACACAAGTTGATGTCCTAAAGTGAGGAAGTTGGCAAGAAAAAAACATGGTTAAATAGATTTTAGTTAGAATATCTGGGTTCCTAACCCCCAGCTCTGACACCACTACCTATCTGACCCTGGGGAGCTCTAGTCACCTTGTAAAATTCTCTCATATTTTGTAAGGAGACAGAATTCAACCACATAATCTCTAAGGCCATTCAAATGCTGAAAGTCCACAGTTCTCTGGTGTTGGGTTATTAGGGATAGTGTGGTGGTTTCCATTAAGTAAGAATTTCTGAGTACCTGCAACTCCAGTCCATCCTCCACACTGTAGTCCAATAAGTTTCCTCATAAATGAATATAATCATTGATGAACATGAACTTGGGCAACCAAGAGATAGTGAGGGACAGGGAGGCCCTAGTGTGCTGCAGTCCATGAGGTCACAGAGTCGGACATGATTTGGCGACTGAACTACAACAAATTAGATTTACTCTCTAAGAAACTCTCTGAAGTCCGTTTTGTCTAAGCCTGCTACTCGCCTGGTCCATGGACTCTTAGCTCCAACATCACACAGGAACTTGGTAGAAATGCAAAATCTCAGGTGCTGCTACACACCACTGAACTAGAGCCTGTATTTTAGCGGTGTCGCTGCATGATCCCTTAGCACACTGAAGTCTGGCATCAACTGGTTGAAGCCCAGAACCTGGGATGACATAGGAAGTTCTTTACAGTCTACCCTTCCCACTACATTTTTTTCCCCAAAAACACCTCATCCCCTTTCTTCTCTGTGTGCCTTTACAGATTTTGTATCCTCTGCCTTTTTCTACCACCATCCTCTCCTTTCCCTGCTCCATTTGAACTTGTCTATTCATCCATCACTGAGTTAGACAAGACTGTGGTCCTAGTGTGATTAGATTGACTAGTTTTCTGTGACTACGGTTTCAGTGTGTCTGCCTTCTTGCAACACCTACCATCTTACTTGGGTTTCTTTTACCTTGGACATGGGGTATCTCTTCACGGCCGCTCCAGCAAAGTGCAGCTGCTGCTCCTTACCTTGCTGAGGGCTATCACCTCATCACCGCTCCTCCCGACCTTGAACGTGGAATAGCTCCTCTAGGCCCTCTGGTGCCCACGCAGGCACCACTCCTTGGACTTGGGGTCGCTCCTCCTGGCCGCCACCACTGACCTCGGATGTGGGGTAGCTCCTCTAGGTTGCCGCCCCTAACCACGGACGTGGGGTAGCTAATGAAACTAAGTCGTGCCCTGTGGGGCCACCCAAGAAGGGCGGGTATGGTGGAGAGGTCTGACACAATGTGGTCCACTGGAGAAGGGAATAGCAAACCACCTCAGTATTCTTGCCTTGAGAACCCCATGAACAGTATGAAAAGGCAAAATGATAGGATACTGAAAGAGGAACAACCTTGGTCAGTAGGTGCCTAATATGCTACTGAAGATCAGTGGACAAA
>SJYC01024127.1:0-20833 GCA_006408675.1 Madoqua kirkii | reverse complement strand
CCCGACTGTTATCATGAAGCTCATAAACAGAGCTCTTCCTCCAGAGAAGTCCAGCTCTGAGTTATCTGTCCTTGCTGAGCCGAGCCAGTGAGACAGTGCTGCTCTTCCTACTCTGCATGGTTATTTCAACAAACCTGCCTGTTTCCTCGCACCTGCCCCCTGCGAGGGACAGGGTGGGTCCTTCAGAGTCTGGTTTCTCTTTGCTACTGTTATAACTATGATTGGAAAGCCTCTACTCGATTTTAGCAGGTTAGTTCTGCTCTGCAAATTTTGACTCCCCTGACTGAGAAACTAATCAGATATATTTGCAAGTATCAGTTAGCCAACCAATCAAGTAGCAAACAACATGCTGAACAGTGAAAAAGAGCCTTTAGTGTTTGCATATCTGAAGTCAGTCTGAGAGCTAGGTGGTTGTGCCCTTACCAAGAGACCCTTAGATTTCATAATAGGACCTCCTGGGATGGTGTTCAGAATTCAAAAATCAAGTCTTTGTCTTCCTGCCTCTCTGCCTTCATCCAATTCTGCCTTTAGGGAGGCCATGATCCCTAGTGATGAGTGTGAATCAACATTTAGAATTTGAGATTATTTCAGACAAATAAAAGTCAAATTCTTGCTTTCTCTCATAGCCTGTAGATTCTGACCTAATTGAAGTCCACTTTCAATATCCAGAGCTTTTCTGCATCTCCAAAACAAAGTTAGTGACTCAAGGACAGGAAAGCCTTATTATTTGACTGAAGATATGCTCTAATATTCTGTATTAGAAGTTCTTAAAATTAGTTTTGATCCTCAAAGGGACTGTTACATGGTATGACCAATCAGAAAAAAAAATCCATGTTCTCAGTGGTAGGACTGGGGTATTACAGAATTTGGACTAGATCAAGCCCAGTTATCCTCAAACTGTCTCTTACCTCTATACTCATCAAATCCTACCAGTCTTACTTGTAAAGTTCTTCTTAAATCAGTCCTCTTCTCTTCATTTCTACTGTTAACATCCTGGCCCCATTATCTTTTGTCTGGCTGGGTTACTCCCTTATTCCCAACTCATACACCCCCCCAGGCCAACTCATACACCCCTCCCAAGTAAGTTCATATTCATCCATAAGCCTGCTCCTCTTCCCTTCACCCCACTTCAGTGAACAGCATCTCATACATCCAGTCTGCCAAGTGACAAAATAAGTGCAGAGCCTTGGAACCTAGTACATCCCTATAAACTACAGGCTAGTCAGATTAACTTCAAGATGGTTCAAGTAGAGCATATCTGCAGTGAAATAATGAGGCTTTCCTGTCCTTGGGTGATTAACTTTGTTTTGGAGATGCAGAAAAGCTCTGGATATTGAAAGTGGACCTCAGTTAGGTTGTTATGAAAAATCATTCTGCATCCTCATAAGATGAGAGGGCCTTTGGAACTTAATTCTGAACTTAATTTATCTAGAGGTGTAAACTCAGAAGTAAGGACGACACAAATGTCATCTCGATGTAGGGAGTATTAAACATAAATTGTGAAGACAAAGCATCAGAAACAATTTTGTAAATCAAAATCTGTGCCAAATATATTTTTTTCATGTTCACAAACCAGATTCAAATCTTATTGCTTAGTCATATGTAATTACTAGACTAAATTATCAAAACTAATGTACTAACATTTTATTTAATAATATTTTAAAAATTAAATGTGAGTAGTGGAAAATTTGTTTTAAGTTATATTATGTTATTTGCAGGAGAGAAGTATGGCTACCTTTCACTTCCAAAGCCCATGGTAAGTAGAAGACCTTTGTCCACTGAGAATATTTTTATTCAGAATTCAAATTATGCTCTTGTTGAGGAGGTTGCTACTGTTCAGAATTGTTATTCTGAGTAGTAGTCTAGATGTAGCCCATAGTCTGGTTATTTGTGTTTGGTTTGGGGGTTGAATGAATAGGTAATGGATTTTATGGTTAATAAGAAGCCATAATCTGAAGTCAGGGGTTTTTTTTGTTTGTTTTTCATGGCTTGGGTCTAATTCACAAGGTCATGTTGGAACCATTTTATGCAGACTAAGAACTTTCTGAATGCTTTCTGCCTTGAAGAAAATGAGCCATTTTGTTTGTTTTTAGACACATGAAGTGTGTGTGTGTGTGTGTGTGTGTGTGTGTGTGTGTGTGTTTTGGCTTTATATGACTAAAACTGATGCATCTGACTGCATTATAAAATAAGGCCCACTAGATGGCAAGCTAGGTTATATTATTAGGATGGTTTTCTGTACCTTTTTAGGCAATTCCCTTTCAGTCTTCATATAAACACTTTAATAATAATAATAATTTGTAAAATTAAAAATAAAAACAATGAAAATACAACTAAATTGAAAAAGGTAGAGTGTAAAATTCCAAATAAAATAAAACCTAAAAACCTCTAGGGTATTCTTAACTTTCTTAAATACTTCTATCAATTGCTTTATAGCCTGCTAGACTAAGGAAGAAAATACAGATGATGTAATTATACATGGAGCCAAAGAAATCATTGGTCATCTCTGCTTATTTTCTAATGAACCCAGGAGGCAGTGTATGTGTGTGTATAACTTTATAGATTCCCTGTGTTTATTTTCTGTCCTTTACTCCTCCCGTTTCTTTTATGGTACACAACAACTATAAACCGTGGGATAGACAAAAAGGAAAAAGTTGCAGTTGTCCTGTTCTGCAGTTAAAGTGGTTTCAGAAGAGCTGGTCAGAAGTGAGTCATGGTGATAATAAGGGAAACAAAACCCAGAGAACTACACATATACTTCAGTTATCTTCTTAGCTAAGCAGACGCACGCGTGTTTTATCATAATTTGCACTTTGTGTCCATGTGTGTGAATATATACTCTGTGGGGTGTGGGTGTGTATGTGTGATTTAAGTAACTGTTTCCTTTAAAAAGTAAATGGCTCCCTGGTCTCCTGGCCCCTTTGTCTCTACTAGCCCAGCTGTTCTGGAACTGCTGCCCCAGCTAGGGGAGTTCCCACCAGATCTCAGAATGCAGGGAATACCCAAATTGGGCTGCCATCTCAAGAGAGCTTCTGAATATATTTTTCAAAGAAACACTGCTGTAGGTAGTAGTTTTTACAAGTAAGCAGTCACCTGTGGGCCAGCCTGGTAACCAAACTGGTGTGCAATGTCTTCTCCTGCCCTAGAGGAAATATACTCTTGAGTTTTAAATAGCCTACATAGAAACTAACTTGCTGTCTCAAAGCTAGGGGCCATAAAAACATGCTGGTTCAAATAGTAAATCCTAAATTCTAAGTATAATTACCTGTATAACCTGGGATATAGGATTAGGAATCTGGATGTAAGTGAAACCAGGAGGCTGAAATTTATCCCTCAGAAGGGCAATCTGATTAAAGAAAATGAATTCCAGAGTCTTAACATTTGGAAGATATTGAAAGCCGCCATGTAGCGGTTAATTTTATCACATCATTTCTTAAGAATAATTTAGTGGCGGGGCCAGGGAGGTTTGGGTGTATAGTAACTGGTCTGTGGGAAGACTGCGGAAGTCTTTAGGAGTCTGAAACACAGATGCTTTCCATAGCTCCAGATTTCCAACTACCTACCTGTTCAAAGCTGAAGCCACATACTCAGGTATTTGCCATTACAGTGGACCTGAGCGACATGGGTTTGAAGTTTGAGGTCCACTTATTAGTGAATTTTTTTCAGTCGTTCATACTACAGTGCTACACCATCTGAGGTTGGTTGAATCCACAGACACAAAACCATGGATATGGGGGAGCTATGGAGAGTGGACTCTTTTTAAGTTATGCAGACGTTTTTGGCTAAGGTGAGGGTCAGCGCCCTTAACCCCCACATTGTTAAGGGTCAGCCATAATTGTTTTTACTTAAACAGTTTAATATAGTTTAAGTATGAACTGAAAAAATTTTGGTTAGAATTTTGTTAAGGTACTTTGTTATGCTTTCCGTTACTATTGCATGTCTTCACAATTAACTGTACTGATTTTTAAGATGCTCTAATCTTTTTATTGTCACAGAAGAATAGTGCAAACCTGAGATCATTAAAGGCAGATAAGCCTGACTCTGAGGTAAGATCTTCTCTTTTGCAATAGTCTTACTTCCAGCCTTACTTTTACATAGTTAATGACTACATCATTTTGATTAAAATGTATGTTTTGTAGGAGCAAGCCAAGATTGCAAAGCTTGGACTCAAACTGGGTTTGCTCACTTCTGATGCCAACTGCGAGATTGAGAAGTGGGAGGATCAGGAGAATGAGGTGGTTCTATATGGACGGAACATGTCCAGTATGGCCTATTCTCTGTATTTATTTACTAGGTAAATGTAGTTACATTACCTTTTAAAATGAATGTAATGATATCTGGTATAAAGAAAGTGCCATGTTAAGTCATTGATAGGTTGCAGTCGGTTTCAAATCTATGTGAAAAGACTAAGTAGTAGTTCTTCTGACAGCTCAGTGAGTGCAGCAAGAAGACTCCATTTAATGAGCATTTAGACTTAGACGAGGTCCTCTTCTAGGTTTGTGTGCCATTCCTTGCATACTTCTAAAATAATTTTGCTTCCTGATTTTTCGTCATCCCACATGTCAGTGTCTCCCCAGCCTGCATCAGTGAGTTTGAACGCCGTGCCTTTGAATCTTTATGCAGCGACTGCTTATGACAGGCCAAGGGGTAGAGCCGTGAGGCCTGCCTTGTCAGCGGGGTACCATGCCTACGTGGGCCAGCATTCATTGTGTAGCAGAGTTCCCTAACTGTACACTTCCCTGAGCTGCATTCTCTGTCTTTTCTTATAATAATGGAAGATTATACACATGGCATAGTATCTCAGTGTTGTTAAAACTTTAATCAATTATGCACTCAATAACCTGTTCTAGAATTTTCTCAAGGAATGACCTCAGACTTTTCACTCATTTTCTGATATGTATCTCACTCATTTTTCAAAACTGGAGAATACTTGGTATCTTCAGTGTTGTGGCTTCTCTTCTACTCATTTCGACTTTGAAATTATAACCAGCAGTGGGCCACACCTGCCTGTTGTTCCGTATTCTAGAAGGTAATCCGTTTGGTCTGAAGCTCAGCTAAACTAATGGGGATCTCTACCACTGTGTGGGCTTTGGGGCTCAATAAAGAGCCCCTTTTTCTTCACCCAAATTCAGAATTAACTGAAAAATAAGCAAAAGAATAGGCAGATGGGGGCCAGTGGCATTTATAAAGCTGATACTGAATAATGTAGTTTATAGCCATGGGCAAATAGGTTTTTAAAAATAATACCTAGAATTAAGAAATCTTACCCCCTAGGGGCAGAATGTGTCTCTTAAAACATTTAAAAGACCAGATATATTCCAAGGGTACCTTTACTACCAAGAGAAAAAGGAAAAAGGAAAGGGCTGCCGTGTCCAATTTATTTTCGCAAAGTCAGCAAAAAGACTGAAAATAAAAATCAGTAAACGTCCACCCTCTTCTGAGGGGTGAGATCAGTGAGAGCGCAAAGAGAAGGCAGGGAGGCCGTGCCAGTGAGGCTGTCTCCGCGTAGAGGAAGAGGAGGAGTGAGGAAGAAGCATCCATTCTTGCCTTCATGCTGTCTTCTGCCTTCTCAAGAGAAATGATTCCTCCGGAGGGTAAAGGAGAAACGACAGGAGTTGAATAGTTTGCCTCTGGTCAGCAGTCATTTGTTAATATCTCTCCACATTTTCCATCACTGGAGACCTTTTTGTTCCCCACTTCGGTGGTTTCCTTCCTTTGTTCTTAATTCTTAGCAACCTTCTCCCAGAACTGAATTTTCTCAAACCAGTTTTGACCTCCATTTTTAGTTTATATCACTTAAAAATCCAATGAGTCAAGTGTGCAAAAGAAAGTAAAATAGAGTTTCTTTGTTTACCTACATTCAACATGTGGTTAACTGAAATGTGAAGATTAACTGAAGAAACAGAGATCTTTGCACTGAAATCATGCTAGTTATCTCATGGTGATAAAAATCAGATTAAAAAATTTTTTGACTGCTAAAAACTGAAGAAATAAATTTTTACTTACCAAATGTAGTTTGGTAAAGTGAAAATGTTAGCTGCTCAGTCATGTCCAGCTTTTTGTGACCCTCCCTGGTCTGTAACCCACCAGGCTCCTCTGTCCACGGAATTCTCCAGGCAATAATACTGGAGTGGGTTGCCATTCCCTTCTCCAGGAGATATTCCTGACCCAAGGATTGAACCCAGGTCTCCTGCTTTGCAGGCAGATTCTTTACCATCTGAGCCACCGGGGAAACCCTTGGTATATAAAATCTTCCCAAGTAAAGGATTCATCAGTAGAAATTATTTTTTTTCCTAAGTTTGTGACTGCCCCTTTTATTTCTTGTTTCTTATCTCAGGGTGTTTCAGGATTGTATGGTCAGCAGCTTTTGTTTCTGAGTCAGAATAGTGGATCTTGGCAAGGGATGACATGCAGCCCACGGAGAGTAGGAAGCATGAAAGGCTCTGTTGTGAAGAAGGGGTAACTAAAGCTCTGTGGAGGGGGACTTGTTCCTGGGGTATGCTTATTGGACAGGAACCACTGACGTTCAGGAAAGTAAAAGGAATTTTCTGTGATGTATAACACCTTGTGTCATTCTTGCAAGTCTCGGTAATATAATTGTTTTAGACTCTCAAGATGGCTTTGTTTTCTACCCACTCTGTCAGTATACTTGTTTCTCCCCAAGATAGTTTTTCTGTTTTCCCTTGAGACAGTGGCTCACTAGCCTCATCTGATTGCTTTTTTCTGAGACTCATCTGTTAATCTTCACAGTACCAGTTTTGTAATTGTCCTGGGCAGTTTTATAGTTTTTCTTAAGGCTATTATTTAAGGTTGTCTTAATAATTTATATAGTTTGTCATTTATTTACAGTTACTCATATTTCTTTATAATATATGTATTTTAGAGTTTCTAATGCATTATACTTTTTAAAGATTTCATATATACCAGTATCATATAGTTTTTAAAGTGGTTTCTGCTTCATAATCTCATTTGTCCTTACAACAGTTTATCAGAATAAAAGAATATTGTGTTCATAACTAGTAGCTATTAAGGGCCAAACTGGTACCTACTAGATTTCAGATCTTCTGATTCATGCCTATTCTGCTGCTCTTCTTAATGTATTCTGTTGCTCTTTGTTGTAATTTACTTTTCACTTGTGAAGTTCTTAATTCTTCTTGGTAGTTTTCAATGTGATATTCCTTAATCTTCTTGATGAGAATGGTAGCACAAATATTGTTTTGCTTATTTTATAGAATCAGAATTGAAACTTAACTGATGTGCCTTGCCATAGCTGAAATTAGAATAAAAAATGAGAATTTCTTGATTTTTTGGTCTCATCTTTTCTCTATTATGGAACAAAGGCCTTTTATTTTTAGATCTCATATTTTGAGTTTATGAAGGAAAATGAAGAAAGTTAAAAAAGAAACATAAAACTTAAATATGTCAGTTTTAATTTTCTTTACGTTATAAAATTAACATATATAATGTTGACCAGTTTTTAAACGTGCCTTAGGAGGTGAGAGTTAAATACTAAAGCTGCTTTAAGAAGAGTGACAATATTACTTGTCTCTTCAATATTATTCTTCAAAATTTTGGATCTGTAAATACACAGGATGCTCTAAAACTTTAAAATCAATATCTAGGCAATAACTTTTTCTTACTTCCTTAATAATTATTTTATTTCAGGGGCGAGGGGCCATTAAAAACTTACCAGGATTTAGTTCATCAACTAGAGGTATGTTTAATTTCTGTTTTATGATAGTACTTTAATTCTGGACTAAAAATTGGTAACAGTTTTCTAAATGATTTATTGTATCACATTAGTGTGTTTACCTGTACATACCACACACGTGTACAGAAGAAGAGTGGTACAAAAGTCAAGGGTTTGCACAGCATATTTTACAGCTAAATCTAAAAAATGGTTATCCTTTTTGGAAAAAAACATAGGGATAAAGTAGAATGGGCTTTGATAGTCACTAGATGGAATATTAAGGTTTAGGTTTTCCCAAGTAGGTAAAAATATCCTGTTAGCAGATGCCTGTCTCTTATATTGTCCTGAACACTAGGAAAGCTTTTTGACTTCATTATTGCACTGGATGAATGGTATTGACTCAATGAGGAAACACATAAGAAACCTTCTGTCACAGACTTGAGACCATTACAGCTTCTCAGAACATGTTAGTTTCCTTCTTCCATAGTCCTGATGATTAGGGCATTCAGGGAGAGACAGAAACTCCAACACCTGCCCTGCTGCCCTGTGTGTCTTAGGAAATTTCACACAGGCCTGACTCTAATCCTCCTCCCTTACTTAGAGGCTTAGATGGTGAGATTACAACATGCCTTTCTTGTTTCCCCTCACTCTGACGTAGTCTGTTTGCCTCTCTGGAACCTACGGCATTCTTGCGTTTGAGATTTCTGGCACTTTTTTTTCCTTTGGCATTCCCCTGTGCTTTCACCCAAGCCTCTTCAGAAAAGGGATTTCAGCTTGAGAGGATGCCAGCCAACAGAGGCAGAATTGCAGAAGAGATTTCATTTGGTTTTTCTGTAAAATTGACTTATAAGTGAGCTATTTCTCTGTTTAAAAAGTTGGAATAAATTCTGGATTCATTTTGTTGAGTTTGACCCATATCCACTCCAAGGCAGACCACATTATAGGGAGTATTTCACTGCATAATTATCCACTCTTACCTTCTTTCTGTGTTAGCTTATTTATTAAACCAACATCTGTTGAAGTGTCTACATAAAATGTTCATCAAATAGTCATTGAATTTGTCCTGGTGTGTCAGATCTTGGGGTTAAGAACTCTGTGGAGAAAAGTGAACAGAAAGAAGCCCCTTCCGATCCCCATGGAGCTTACATTCTAGTGGGAGCAGATAGACAGTATGCAATTAAGTATATAATGCCCATATATAAACACTTAGAGATAAAACATAGACGTGATAGACAGTATGCAATTAAGTATATAATGCCCACATATAAACACTTAGAGATAAAAACATAGACGTGATAGACAGTATGCAATTAAGTATATAATGCCCATATATAAATTCTTAGAGATAAAAACATGTAAGTGATGGAGAGGTGGTCAGAAAAGGCCTCTTTAAAGAGGTAGTGTTTGAGTAGAGTCTTAAGAGTGAGCTAGATGGATATCTTGGGGTAGAATATTTTAGGCAGACAGAACAGGTGCAAAGGCCCTGAGGTATGGGAAGTGCAGGTGTCTGAAGAACAAGGAGATAAGCATGGGTGGAATGGAGTGAACAAGAAGGAAGGTGGTAATGTTTGACATCTCTGAGCCTTGGGAAAAACCTTGATTTCTTTTTTTTTTCCCCCAAGAATGATAGAAAACCCATTGAGGGTTTTGCAATGGCATGACCTGACTTCTGTTTTCAAAGGCTTTTGGTTTGACCGATAGGGTAAACAGTAGCGCCATTTACTGAGATCAGGAACAGAGGGACAACACTGGATTTCGAGGCTGGAAATCAAGCATGTAGTTTTGCTCAAGTAAGATGTACAGTTCATGTCAGGATAGCTCAAGAATATAAAGAGAGACTTAGTCATCAGCTTTTAGGTGGTTTTGAGACCATGATATTCTGTGAGACAGGTATCTTGCTCCTAGGGGTTTGCAGGCTAGAAGGGAAGAGCTGATATGTACAAGAGAAAGTGGTAATGTGGAAAGATGAGGAGGAACACGTGGGTTAAGGGAATCATTCCATTAGGTTTGAAGGTTGGTGTGAAACACATTGTTTTCCCTTTTAAAGGCTAAGGAGGGATGTAAAGGGCTATTTGACCCCGAGATCAGTTTATCCCATGATAGCAAGGCTGTTGGAAAGATGGTTAAAGATAACCCTGAAATGATTTTCTCCTTCTTCATATACTGTACCTAATTTATTACCAAGATCTATTCTTTTTCTTCAAAAATCCTTCTCAAATTTACCCAGTTCTTTTTACTCTTACTGCTGCCACCTAAAGCTACGTCTTCATTTCCCTGCTATCTCTCTCTCTAAAAGATTCTATGTACCATTCAAAAATAATCATCCTGAATATTCTAAAGTATTTTCCAGCATTCTTTCCTGTCATCCTATTCTGCTTACTAATAAATCATAGAATGTGTGGTAAGTAGTAAAAACCTAATCTAATTGGTCCCTTCAGATGGCTGAAGAACCTGTCTGGGTGACAGAGTCCCTCTTGCTAAGCCAGAAGCAGAAACCAATGTTCTAATGCTTTTGACCTCATGTTCCAAGATTCATCACCCTTTTGTAATTGAGGATATTTTAGGATGAACTTCAGATCCATCCAGAAGCCCAGACATAATTTTTCTAAGTATCATGTGATCCTCAACGGCAATTGGAGGTGGCCACACATAGAGGAGCCTCTGCAGGGATAAGCTGGCATCAGGTCTGGGAAATCTGCTTGTGGATTGAGTTAAACTCTTGTGTTTTCCTGGGCACAACAAAAACCTTAGGAGTTCCATGGCAGGTGTTTAATGTTTGGGTTTTAAATCCATATGAAAATTATCTACGAGTGTACTTGTTACCAATAGAAGACATACACCTAAAGTAGTTTTTCCTTTCTACCAGGTTTTTGCTGAAGAGGGTTTGAAGCTTGCTTCAAGTGTACAGGCTTTCTCAAAACAGGTAATTCACATATCCCTCTGCCTGGTCCTGGTGGTGATGTCATAAATACTCCTTTTGAGAGTGTTTTATTAAGGTATATCGGTATTTGATGTTTAAAAGGTGGAGTTTCATTGGAATTGTTATAACTGCCATATTTACATTTCAGCTGAAAGATGATGACAAACTTATGCTTCTCCTGGAAATAAACAAGTTTGTTCCTCTTTGCCACCAGCTCCAGACAATAATTAAGACACCTTTACAGAATCAAGTGTTTCTAAAGGTAAAAGGGACAGTGGGATGTGCAGGAAGGCACTTGAGAAACATTCACACTCCTTTTTATTAGTTTAGCTTCCAGCCTCTTTCTTCAAATAAAGTGTTAATACCCAAAGTGCAATTGATTTCCATTTTCCTGCCTCAACTACAAGAACTGTTTATCATCTGCAACTGACCTCAGGGAACAGTAGGTTCACCAGATAAATTAGCTTTTTGGACGTGATTAATGCAATAGCACTGAGCTGCTGCTGTTGCTAAGTCGCTTCAGTCATGTCCGACTCTGTGTGACCCCATAGACGGCAGCCCAGCTGGCTCCCCCGTCCCTGGGATTCTCCAGGCAAGAACACTGGGGTGGGCTGCCATATCCTTCTCCAATGCAGAAAAGTGAAAGTGACGTCGCTCATCGCACTGAGCAGCTGCCCCTAAATGTCACCATCATCACCTGTCTAGGGCACAGACCCTTCAGAGAGAAAGGCTCCTGTTGTTTATCTTAGGAAGTTTGTGTGCAGCAGAGTGCAAGGGATTGCAAGTTAAGGGGCGCACTGCCACTGTTTGGTGCACACTGAGAAACCCGTAAATGGTCTGAAATAGAGCAGGTTGATTTTCCATTCATTCTTCCTGAGGTTCCATGAAGTTGGCACGCACGAGACTTCAGCAGCGATTGCAGCTTCTGTGTTCTGGGGCCTCAATTGATCAAGTCAGTTCAGATACCTTAATCTGTATACCCTTTTGAGATCCCTTAGATTTCTATAATGGTGAAATTGTAGATAATAAAGTCTTTTGAAGGCCCCCTGGTAAGAATTTGATCTGCTTGCTTTCTGTCACTATAGGTTGATAAGTGTATTACAAAGGCAAGATCCATGATGGCTGTTTTGGTTCAGCTTCTCTCACTTTGCTATAAACTGTTGAAGAAGGTGAGATGATTTCTCTGTCTTAAACTCAAATTTTAAAAATTATTGTAATTGAAAATGCAAAAGAAAATAGTTTAACTTTGCAATTTTTATTTTAAGAGTAAACCAGAAACTAATTATCTCAATTCTTTCCAGCTTTAGATGGAAAACAGCAGATGGGTCTCAGTTACAACTGTGGATGGTAAAACTTGAGAAACTTCTGAGATGTTCTTGGGAACACCATGTGGCAACCCTCACCGTTTTTGAAAGCAAATGATCCTTTGTTTCAGAAACTCAACAATTTTGCAGAGAAAACAAACTGAAATCTTGCTTTATTTTCTGATCATGAAACCGATTGTGAAGCTTTCTGACAACTAATAAATGCCACGGTAGTTGCTGTATTTCTAATTGCAGGGTGATTTTAAAATGGGACATTGCTTTGAATAATGTTCTTTAAGTCAGACCAAATATCCCAACTGTCTTAACGACAGTTTAATCCAAAGAAGCTATTTTAAATATATGCTCATTGATGGCATATTTTACCATAACTTTGTTTTATAAAATTTAAGCTTCTCATCTAGGACACTAATTTGCAGCAGAAGATAGCCAGTAGTCTCAGTGATGCAGGGTTTTCCATAAGCCCGTGGGCTCCTCTTCACTCCCTCCTGTCCACTGAGAAAGACTGGGCCTCTGCCTTCCCCTCTGGGGCAGGTCATCCATCCTAAGAGCACGCGTTTGTACTCCAGCGTTTCAGAGCACAGGCAGTCTACTGTGATGCATGTCCCTCTCCTCTCCCTTCCCAAAAGCAGGATCGTGGAGCTCACGCCACAAAAGCCTAGATAGAGGGCAGCTCCCTAGGAAGTGGTTGTAGTTCTCCTTCTAGCATAGCTGGCTTCTTTCTGCCCTGAATATTAGTCAGAAGCCTAAGCCTCTGGCTTCAGAAGTCGTTTTTGTACTTCTCAGTAGTGACTGATGGAATGTAAGATAGAAGACAGACTAACTGAACTAAGCTGTTTTAAATTCTGAGTAAACATACATTTTATATACGTGCCTTTGGAATGTTCATTATAAAACAAATAAACATCTTTAGTCTTTTAAATTTTAGGGTTCAAAGCTTTTGTTTTTGTGGGGTGGGTTTGTAGGATCCGTTTATAAGTTCTATCCTGATGCTGTATAGTTAACTTTGTTTTTCTGTTCTTTTATCACAGTGCTTTGAAATTCATTTTGAAATCTAACAGGACATGCCAGTTGCCAAAAGGCAGCATTTCTATAGGCTTGTCTGATGATAATTATCTGGCTCAGCCCTCATAATGAATATGCACCGATCATGAAGAACCACAGAACTACCCCCTAGCTAGTCGGTATTTTCTTGAAGCAAACTTGAATTTACTGTAGGCCTTCAGGAATTCTATCCTGATGCTGTATACTTAACTTTGTTTTTCTGTTCTTTTATCACAGTGCTTTGAAATTCATTTTGAAATCTAACAGGACATGCCAGTTGCCAAAAGGCAGCATTTCTATAGGCTTGTCTGATGATAATTATCTGGCTCAGCCCTCATAATGAATATGCACCGATCATGAAGAACCACAGAACTACCCCCTAGCTAGTCGGTATTTTCTTGAAGCAAACTTGAATTTACTGTAGGCCTTCAGGAGAAAATGGGATGTAGTCAGCTTTATGATCTTTATAAAATGTTTTATAGAAATCACCAAACATGATATTTATTCCCTGAAACCAAAATATTCTTTTAAATTACAGTGGAAATAATGGGAGAATGCTGTAACAGTATATGTAAAACAGATATATAATTCTTTTACTATCTTTAGTGTCTTTGTTTTATGACATCTCTGGGAATCATCTGTGCTACATGAAACGGGGATTTGCTGGTTTACGCTTACACTTTGAGCTCACAGTACTATCAGAGCAGAGGTTCAGAGTTACTACTTGTATCATGTCTGGTGGGTATACTTAGGGGACAGTCAGGCCGGCACTCAAAAGAATTTTCCTTATAAATCAAAAATAATTTAGAAACTTTATTCACAAAAGAGCTTATATACTTGAAATGAGAATTGTTCATTTGCTAAGTGTCCAACTTTGTGACCCCATGGACCACAGCATGCCAGGCTTCCCTGTCCTTCACTATCTCCCAGAGTTTGCTTAAACTCATGTCCATTGAGTCGGTGAAGCCATCCAACCATCCTGTCATCCCCTTCTGCTGCCCTCAATCTTCCCCAGCATCCAGGTCTTTTCTTTTGAGTTGGCTCTTCCTATCAGGTAGCCAAAGTATTGGAGTTTCAGCATCAGTTCTTGAATATTCAGGGTTGATTTCCTTTAGGATTGACTGGTTTGATCTTCCTGCTGTCCAAGGGACTCTCAAGAGTCTTCTCCAGCACTAGTTTGAAAGCATCAATTCTTTGGCACTCAGCCTTCTTTATGGTCCAACTCTCACATCCGTACGTGACTACTGGAAAAACCATAGCCTTGACTATACGGGGACCTTGGATAGCAAACTGATGTCTCAGCTTTTTAATATGCTGTCTAGATTTGTCATAGATTTTCTTCCAAGGAGCAAGTATCTTTTAATTTCATGACTGGAGTCACTGTCCACAATGATTTTGGAGCCCAAGAAAAGAAACACTTTGTCACTGTTCCATTTTTTCACCATCTATTTGCCACAGAGTGATGGGACCGGATGCCATGATCTTCATTTTTTGAATGCTGATTTTTAAGCCAGAGTGATGGGACCGGATGCCATGATCTTCATTTTTTGAATGCTGATTTTTAAGCCAACTTTTTCACCCTCTTCTTTTACCTTCATCAAGAGGCTTTTTAGTTCCTCTTCACTTTCTCCCATAAGGGTGGTGTCACCTGCTTATCTGAGGTTATTGATACCTCTCCCAGCAATCTTGCTTCCAGCTTGTGTTTCATCCAGCCCAATGTTTCTCATGATGTACTCTGCATATAAGTTAAATAAGCAGAGTTACTATATACAGCCTTGAGGTACTCCTTTCACAATTTTGAACCAGTCCATTGTTTCACGTCTGGTTCACAGTGCAAGTGGGGGTGGGAAAGGGATAACTTACAACTTGAACAGCAAAAGATGATGGAAGTCCAAAAGAATTTATACATCAATGATGACTTTTATTTAAAAACAAATATTTGTATGTTTGTATGTGTTACAGCCCTTAAGGAAAAATAACAATTTAAAAAGCCCTTTTATTTGAAATTCATTGTACATATATAATCTTAAACCATAAATAAATAGATTTTTGTCTGTTTAAATATGAAAGCTTTTTTTCTGTTCAAAGGCATCTGTGTCTTTGAATTATATTAACTTCTTCACTGAGAAGAAAATGGCAATCCACTCCAGTATTCTTGCCTGGAGAATCCCATGGACAGAGAAGCCTAGTAGGTTACAGTCCATGGGGTTGCAAAGACTCAGACACGACTGAGTGACTTCACCTGACTTCACCTCACTGGTTATCCTGTAACTCAAGTGTGAGATTGAGTGACCACAAATACATGTTATGTAACACCACATGGTAATGCTTCCATGTTAGCAAAGCCCCTTTCAGGCCTTTTCACGTGCCCCCATTACGAAGTCAGTGCTACATTGTTCAGAGCTGAAGGCCAACCTGTAGGAACAGAGAAGGCAGACTACACCCTTGCCTCTTCTTGGCAACCTACATGAGACCAGACGTTTTGGTGGTGTCACACTGAAGCAGATCGGGGAAGAAAGGCCAGTGGTTTTTCAGCTTCAAAATGGTGGAAAACTGAGGCAAAAACAATTACCATGCTGTAACATTCAAACAGAATTATGTCAAAACATAGTAGTTATTAATGGGCTACAGGATGATGAGTAAATTTTTCCTCAAAACGCTTTGTTGGTTTTTAACCAGGAAACATCTCTTGCTTGCCAGAGAAAAGCAAGAGAAGAATAGAGTGAGCAAGTACATGGGTAGTCAGATCTGGGAGGCAGAAGACAAAATAGAATTGAGGCTTGTTACGCAAGACAAAGAAGGAAAACTTGGTCAGGTTTTCAGATCGGGCCTCGCTGCGGTGGCCGGGTGGGAAGGCAGCCTCACCCGCGGTTCCTTGGTGCACAGACTGGACCGGTGGGCCGGGTAAGGACAAGGAGGCAGCGCTGCTCACTCCATCTCGGTCCTCGCCCCTCGTGAGGCAGCTGCTGTGGCTCTGAGGCGTTTCACCACCACTTCCTCATACTCCTTTTGTGTCAGTAATCCTTCTGTTACGCTTTTACTTTCTTCAAATTTGGGCAACACAACTGCAATGTAGCCTTCGGTAGATGGCTAGAAAGAAAACAATATCTACTGTTGTTGAATGATAGAAAAATCAGGTAAAAAGTACTGGATGGGCGGCTACTTCCCCAGCCCTTTTTACCTTCTCTTGAAGAATAGATGGTTTATGGAGAATGTTTTCATTCACTTCCATCAACCGTCCCCTAACACAGCTAGTTAAAAAGAAAAAACGGTTTTGAAGAAAAGTATTAACCTCCTTTGTTTCTCCAAAGTTGTGGTTCAAAAGTAACTTACCTAGATATGGTATATTCTTCTCCATCTGAGCAGTAAATCTTACACAGAGGTGCAAGTTCTGTGAGAAACTGTGCCCCCTGATAATAAAAGGGGAGAAAAATTAATTGATGTACATTTTCATTTTTCTTTTAAGAGGCAGCTCTCAGTGTTACGATAGCATATATTCCTGGAATTTGTGTTTTAAGTAAAAATGAGTGAAATACAGAAAAATATATTCATTTCTTCAAACATTTATATATTAAATGCCTGCTACGGGTCAGGTAACATCCTAAGCTCTAGGGGAAAAAGCAGTCAAAGACACGTGATAATAGTTTAGTTACATATTAAGAATATATTTTATCTTATTATACATTTTATTTAACTGTATATGAGAAAGCTCCATATATCCAAGTGTAAAGATACCAAAAGGGCAGGGAAATCTTATCAATAATATGAAATCCAATATTACAGCAAATGACACCAATGTCATACAGTTGGTTTCATTAGGATCCCCACTTATTTTTATATTAGAACTATAATAGATAAAAGGACTTCTTTATTAGGGTCAATCACTAAGGATTTTTGAAGAGGGATCTTTGTTCTAATTTTTTTTTTAATGCACTTTAAGGAAAATGGAAACAGAAAAGTTTTAAATAGCAGTTAAGAGTAATTTACGCCTTACCCTGTCTCCCACTAGTGAATACTGAATTTTGACATCAGTCTGAATGTCATGGCACGGTTTTAGTTTCACGTTCTCCACCATAGGGATATATCTGGAGAGGTTCTGACAAATACCTACAAGAAGGCTCATAGGAAATGGATGCAAGCATGTCTCATGTCTTGCTCTTTTCTTCCAGGAATTTTTACTGCAGTGAACATTTGAGGTCTAGATACTGTTCTTTAGGGCCTCTTTACCACTCACAATATTATTAATATTCAGGCGGTGTTAACATATGCTTCGCTTCTCTGGCATGTGCTGACTTTGTTTCAAAATACTAGTCAGTGTGACTCCCTACTTTTGAGAGAAGCAGTTAGGGATTTATCCTAGATGGTTTCTCTACCACTGGGTCTGTGTCAAAAAGAAGTGTTTTTGTTGTCACCTCCTTTAGGAGAATAAATAATGAGCAGTGCTGAGATCCAATCAGAGTTTATCTACAGAGAGTTCATATGTAGGTCCCTCTCTGTTCCTCAGTTGTAACAATGGTGTTACTGTTTTGGACAAAGATTTATCACAGGAACATTAGAAGTACTAACTGTTATTTGTAGTTTGTAGATTTCAAAGAACGGTCCATGCTTTTTAAAGACCATTTTCTCCTTGAATGAGGGGGGCGGGAATCAATTATACATTTTATTTAACTGTATATGAGAAAGCTCCATATATCCAAGTGTAAAGATACCAAAAGGGCAGGGAAATCTTATCAATAATATGAAATCCAATATTACAGCAAATGACACCAATGTCATACAGTTGGTTTCATTAGGATCCCCACTTATTTTTATATTAGAACTATAATAGATAAAAGGACTTCTTTATTAGGGTCAATCACTAAGGATTTTTGAAGAGGGATCTTTGTTCTAATTTTTTTTTTAATGCACTTTAAGGAAAATGGAAACAGAAAAGTTTTAAATAGCAGTTAAGAGTAATTTACGCCTTACCCTGTCTCCCACTAGTGAATACTGAATTTTGACATCAGTCTGAATGTCATGGCACGGTTTTAGTTTCACGTTCTCCACCATAGGGATATATCTGGAGAGGTTCTGACAAATACCTACAAGAAGGCTCATAGGAAATGGATGCAAGCATGTCTCATGTCTTGCTCTTTTCTTCCAGGAATTTTTACTGCAGTGAACATTTGAGGTCTAGATACTGTTCTTTAGGGCCTCTTTACCACTCACAATATTATTAATATTCAGGCGGTGTTAACATATGCTTCGCTTCTCTGGCATGTGCTGACTTTGTTTCAAAATACTAGTCAGTGTGACTCCCTACTTTTGAGAGAAGCAGTTAGGGATTTATCCTAGATGGTTTCTCTACCACTGGGTCTGTGTCAAAAAGAAGTGTTTTTGTTGTCACCTCCTTTAGGAGAATAAATAATGAGCAGTGCTGAGATCCAATCAGAGTTTATCTACAGAGAGTTCATATGTAGGTCCCTCTCTGTTCCTCAGTTGTAACAATGGTGTTACTGTTTTGGACAAAGATTTATCACAGGAACATTAGAAGTACTAACTGTTATTTGTAGTTTGTAGATTTCAAAGAACGGTCCATGCTTTTTAAAGACCATTTTCTCCTTGAATGAGGGGGGCGGGAATCAGGTTATAAGGCAGGTTATTAGAGGCCTTTAGGCCTAGTATAAACAAGGGTCTTATAGAACAGTGAGGGTAATTAGCAGAAACTCTTTGTATGAACTCAGTAAATGAAAATCACTGCAGATGGTGACTGCAGCCATGAAATTTAAAGACACTCCTTGGAAGAAAAGTTATGACCATCCTAGACAGCATATTAAAAAGCAGAGACATTACTTTGCCAACAGAGGTCCGTCTAGTCAAGGCTATGGTTTTTCCAATAATCATTTGTGGATGTCAGAGTTGGACTATAAGGAAAGTTGAGCACTGAAGAATTGATGCTTTTGAACTGTGGTGTTGGTGAAGACTCGAGAGTCCCTTGGGCTGCAAGGAGATCCATCCAGTCCATCCTAAATCAGTCCTGAATGTTCACTGGAAGGACTGATGTTTAAGCTGAAACTCCAATACTTTGGCCACCTGATGCAAAGAACTGACTCATTTGAAAAGACCCTGATGCTGGGAAAGATTGAAGGCAGGAGGAGAAGGGGATGACAGAGGATGAGATGGTTGGATGGCATCACCAACTCAATGGACTTGAGTTTGAGTGAACTCCGGGAGTTGGTGATGGACAGGGGTCCTAGTGTGCTGCAGTCCATGGGGTCACAAAGAGTTGGACATGACTAAGCAATTGAACTGAACTGAAGTTATCCACTCAAACTTTCCTATCTGGGGTCTTTGTCAGGATATTTTAGTATGGTATTGAATTGTCCTTGGTGTGATACCCTCCTTTAATATTAATGGTCTTGCATAAAGTTATAGAGGATAGAGGTAACATTTTTCTATAACTGAACACTGTTTGGAGGAAGAAGGTATAGCTAGATGTGTACTAAACTGGCAATGATTTAGGAATGGGAAATGATATGAAGCAAATACTATTTTCTTAAGACTGATTTTTTTTTTTTACTACCCCAGAACTGTTTTTTTTCTCTTTTAAATTCACATGTGAAAATATGTGACAAAAAAGCACTGATCTAGATTTTATAAAATTTGACATACTGGCTTAATAAAATTAGAAGGGACAAAATATCTTCTTATATTGGTATTAGTTGTTCTTTCAAAGGCCCACTTTCTCCATCCTTTATCCTGGGGATGGTAGAGATGGTGGTACAGAACCTATATGACAGATAATATACCTTTTGAGATACCTTATCTTTTTGGTCTGAAAATTTAAAGTTCAAGATGATTCTTAAAATCATCTCTAACTGCCAGGGAAGTATGCTGAGTATATATTGCTGGTTATAAGACTGACTGGCTCTATCATTATTCTGATAATAGAGGATTTAAGTAAAGAAATACAGGTACATACCCGCTTAAATTTCCCAGAGACTTTGTTCTGAAGTCTGCTACAGTTGGTACTGATTTGGTAAGAAATGCTTTTAATTGTTTTTCCACTTTGAAGAACTGGATGAGATCCTGCCAACGTGATGACACATATTCTACAGGAGCAAAAATTGATCCTGTATTATTGCATGGTATAATTCTTCCTCTTATAGTATTCCGACTGGCACAAGAAGAGCTGAGCTGACATTTGTTTAGTCAACCTATCATTCCCTTCCCCGCATTTTTTGTTTCCCCAGCTACTATTGGAGCTTAACTGAAGAATACAATAACAAAAATGGAGAAAATGGGATTGAATTTCCTTCCCCTAAAAGGGTAGAGTACCAAGGTGTTTAGATAGCACCGAGACATGCCCATATGCACATCTGTGTTTCCACCCTGGCCCTCTCCATGGGCTCGGGCAATTACATGCTTAGGCACAGGCTGGTTACTTGAAGTAGTAGCTGACTAAGGGTATGGTCCTCCATTTGGATGTCTGAGTAATCAAGTTTACTTGTTTAGTTTAAGCATTATCCCTTCCCCGCATTTTTTGTTTCCCCAGCTACTATTGGAGCTTAACTGAAGAATACAATAACAAAAATGGAGAAAATGGGATTGAATTTCCTTCCCCTAAAAGGGTAGAGTACCAAGGTGTTTAGATAGCACCGAGACATGCCCATATGCACATCTGTGTTTCCACCCTGGCCCTCTCCATGGGCTCGGGCAATTACATGCTTAGGCACAGGCTGGTTACTTGAAGTAGTAGCTGACTAAGGGTATGGTCCTCCATTTGGATGTCTGAGTAATCAAGTTTACTTGTTTAGTGTAAGCATTGAAAAACTCATTCTTGTCAACCAAATGCCTCAGTTCAGTTCAGTTGCTCAG
>SJYC01024125.1:0-84259 GCA_006408675.1 Madoqua kirkii | reverse complement strand
CTCAAACCCCCAGGTGTGGTGAGCCTCCCCCGCCTCCACTTCCACCCCCGCTCGTGGGCGGCTTTGGGCTAGGCGCCACGCTTTGGCCTGCGCCCGGGAAAGCCAAGGTCGCTGGCCGGCCTGTCAAGCTTTGTCCCCGCCCAAGCCTCGGATCCTCGCTCCAAAGGCGCCCTGCTCCCCTCACCTGGAGCAGGGAAGGAATGTGTGGGGAATGAATACTTCATCTGGTGAGCTGGTTAGTAAGAGATGCAAAATCCCCCTTTTAGCTGGAATACGCTGTGACTACGGAAAGGCAATTTCTAACCTGTGGCGCTGTCCCCTTGAAATTTTGAACAGAGAGGGCCTGATCACCCGCTGACCAAAGGGCCCATCCTTTAGCCCTGGTGTCGACTTACTATCTTTTCCTAGATTTGAGGGGGCTTCCTGTTCCAGGAGCTTTCAGTGCTTTGGGTTTCTTTCTTTCTTTCTGGTTTAAGTTCTGCTGGGTCATTTTGCCCAGAGCCACTTTGGGCTTCACACTATTTTAAGTCCATAGTACCATCTATAACGGGTGGTGTAAAAGGGAATCAGTTCGTCATGATACAGAATTCTCCCAAACTGCCTGCACACCACATCCTATAAGTGTGAGTTCTGTATGCTGAAGGTCACTACAAATACACTTTGCCATGCAAAAGTTACTCTTCCTTTGCTTTTTTAAATGGCCCATTTGACATTAATTACTACTTTTATTCTAATGGCATTTTATTCATAGATCCTTTTTAGAATCTACTGAGTTGGCCATTTTAGTTTTTCCTTCATTCAGCATATAGTGAGTGCCTACTGTATGCTTAGCAGGGGCTGCAATGTTTATAAATCGAAGTCTCTTTCCTGTCAAGTTTGCATTCTTGTGGCCTTGGAGTGAAGCAGTGTGTGCTAAGTTGCTTCAGTTGCGTCTCACTCTTTGCAGCCCCCATGAACTGTAGCCCGCCAGACACCTCTGTCCATGAGATTTTCCTGGCAAGAATACTGGAGTGGGTTCCCATACCTCCTCCAGGGCATCTTCCCCACCCAGAGATTGAACCCTCTTCTTTCATGTCTCCCACAGAAGGCAGGAAGTTAAATAATTGCAATTAACCTGTGATGGTTAATTGAATTAGTTATTCTGAGGTAAGGACAGGGTAGTCATGGATATAAGTATCAATCCACCAGTTGCTTAAACTTTGCATAAGTCAACTGCTCAACAGGAAGATTGAGAGGGTTAGAGGTGAGGATTGACTAAGTGATTCTCTTTTCCACTAACATGTGTGAAAGTTCAGTTGATTTCATCATCTGGCAGTAGAACCATCTAAATGGTGCACTCATAGATTAAGTCAGTTCTTTCTCTAGCAAAACAAGTTCTCAGTTCACAAATATGTGCTTTTCTGAAGTTTCTTTAAGTGTGTTGTTTTAGCTTTAAACGCAGTTTACTGTGGAGAAAAAGTGTTTGTGCTCAATCATAAAAAGAGTATTTAATGCCAAAAACAGAATTGTAAGCGTGATGCCTGATGGGTGCTTATTGGGTTGGCCAAAAAGCTTGTTCAGGTTTTTCATAGCATCTTCGGGAAAACCCAGTATAATATTTTCTCTTTGAGAAAATTCTTTTCCTATTCTAACCAAGAATTTCAGGAACATGACTCCCTCTCTGAGTAACCTTATGTCCCCATCCCTGCACTCTACCTCCTATGTCATTATCTTCTCACCTGATTAGCCAGGTATTCAGTGACCTTGAATAATTTTGTTTTGAGTGGAGTGTGGCACTAAAAAGGCCACTATTCCTGTGTTTAGGACCTGTTAAATTTCCACCACTTACCTCTTTTTTGGGATTCCCTAGTGGCTCAGACGGTGAAAAGTCTGCCTGCGATGCGGGAGACCTGGATTCGATGCCCGGGTTGAGAAGATCCCCTGGAGAAGGAAATGGCAACCCACTCCAGTATTCTTGCCTGGAAAAACCCATAGACAGAGGAGTCTTGCAGGCCACAGTCCATAGGGGTCGCAGAGTCAGACACGACTGAGCAACTTCACTTTAACCTTTTTTTAATAGTTGACCCAGGTGGTTAGAGTTTGGTACCAGAGTGATCTAAGCCCATGACCGTTCATTGAACCCTACTTGTTGTGTGGTCAGCATTCATCATAGAAGAACTAGCTCTTAGAGCGTTAGGTGTGAGTACCTGTTTATCTTGTGGGTATGGGCTGGGAAGGTACCCTATAGCTGTGCTGATCCCAAAAGAGATTAGATGCACATCCAAGCAGAAGTGAATTATTCACAGCTGTTACCTGTTTGTGAGGACTTAACTACTCCATAGAGCTATATCATCCAAATGGTCCTAGGGTCACTCACAGCTTATCCTGGATATGAGAGTAGAGCTCCCCAGAGCCCATTCTACCAAGTTTACTTGGTAGACTTGATGATCTGGGCTAGGGGAGCTGGCCTGCAGAGTGTGAGAACTGGAGAGCCCCATAACACAGTTGTAATGCGATGCTTTCAGCATTCATGTGGGGGTCGCTTTCTCTACCAGAGGAAAAAGTAGCCATTTTTAGAGTTGATTGGCTTTAATGGAAGGAGCTTGATGGCTTGCCTGCTTTTAAAACTGAAGCCTTGTCTCCCAGTGCTCAGCGAGGGTAGAGACCAATGGTTTAGCGGCCCTGCCCGAGACGGGGAGTCCTGCACATGTGGACTGCCAGGGAGGGGGACTGTGGCGGAGGGTGGGAGTGGGGACTGCCTCAGCAGGAGCCTTTTCTGTGTCTGTGGTTTGGTGATGACCAGCTTCATCCAAGAAACACCAAGCCAGAGGGACAAAGACGGAAACCTTACAGACCCTTTTGTATTTTCTTCTTTTTAGGATCATTAAAAACAACAACAACAACAACAACAACAACTCCCTGTACTTCCAACACATCCAAGTTAAAACTGAGAGGACAAAACCAAATTATAAGCCACATCTAAAGGTCTCTAGGTTAACTGTTTTCTTAGATTGTAGATACCATCATGTAACTCCTCAAACATTTTCTCAATATCCAGTTTCTTTTGGCTAGGAGACCTACCTTCACTTGCTTTGCAAACACAATCTTTGGAATCCTCATAGCGGTCAACTATCTGATACATAGAGCATAAATGCAGGTTTTGTAGATTTCTTATCATCATGATGGGATCACATGCCCTGATAATAAAGATGCTTGGTGTTAGTGTCTCCTGCATTGCAGATGGAATCTTTACCCTCTGAGCCATTGGGGAAGCCCACTTTTTCATAAGCAGAAATCTAGAGAAGAAAAATTGCCTTCTGTGAAACTAGCTGTGTTATAAACAAGCAATAAGATTTCTGATTTTTTAGTTAGAAAAATTCTTACCCACCCCCAAAATATACATACCCTCCTTTGTGTGCGCTCAGTCGTGTCCAACTCCGTGTGACCCGCCAGGCTCCTCTGTCCATGGGATTTTCCCGGCACGAATACTGGAGTGGGTTGCCATTTTCTACTCCAGGGGATCGTCCCAACCCAAGCTTACATCTCTACATCTCCTATATTGGCAGCTGGATTCTTTCCCACTGTGCCATGTAGGAAGCCTCGCCCTCCTTTGGGTAGGAGGTAAATATTTGTAATATTGAGATATGAGTAATTCTATTTATTATCATTTCTATTTTCTAGTCGTGATGCAAAATTGATGCTCTCATCACTGCTTTGTGTTTGTGTGTACTTATTTGCCAGACTGTTTGGAGGAAAGTTGGAATACAAATCTTTGCTTCTTGATCCCTTTAGACATAAAGTGGAAAAAGACCCTACTACTTCTTTGTTCCAAGTCAGAGATTTCAGCTCCCTCATTTTGCTCAGGATTATGAATCATAGGTTGTGGTATAATTTGCACAGAATTTAAAGCACCCATTAATTAACAGAAACATGTAACCTGTAATAAGCCTTCATTTCACCTGCAGAATTGAGATGCTGCTGTGAACCTCAGCTTGAGATACAGTACTCATTATAATGGAGTGCATTATTTTTATATAAACTCTTAATAACCTGAACAATACTTTTCAGCTCCTAGAACTGCCAGTACTTTCATATTGTTCTTGCAATAAACATCTTTTCATGGTGCTTTAGAAAGTGGAATGACTAAACAGATATTTTGCAGAAGAGGAAACTATATAGTCAACACATAAAAAGATGTCTACCTTCAGTAGTCATCTGGGACAGGCATATTAAAATAACTATGAAATATGATTTCATACTTATTAGATTAGCAAACATTTAATAATCTAACAAGTGTGATGAAAATGAGAAGTAGAAAGTATCCCACTTAGAGAACAATTTGGCACTGTCTAGTAAAATTACAACCAGCGTTGGACTCCTTGGTATATGTGTGATACTATCTCTTGAGCTTCTACATAAGCAGATACATGTAGGATGTTTATTGTAGCACTGTTTGTCATGATAAAACCTAGTAACCACCTAAATGATTGGTGGCTCAGAGGGTAGAACATCTGCCTGCAATGCGGGAGACCCGGATTCAATCCCTCGGTCAGGAAGATCCCCTGGAGGAGGAAATGGCAACCCACTCCAGTATTCTTGCCTGAAGAATCCCATGGATGGAGGAGCCGGTAGGCTACAGTCCACGGGGTCACAAAGAGTTGGACATGACTGAGCAACTTCACTTTCTTTCTTTTCTTTCTAAATGATTCCCCAAAAGGAACTGGATAATTAAAATGTAAAATAAATTTGATAGAATAAAACAATTAACATGAACATACTAGGTCTACACACGGCCACATGGATGAATCTTTTAAAGCACAATGTGAAATGAAAAAAAAAAACCAGTGTGATATTATACAATGTGAAACATACTGTCATAACAAATTTTTAAAAATTAGGAAACAATACTGTATGTGGCTTATGAATATATATGAACAGTGTAGAAGCATAAACATGAAGTAGATTGACACACAATTCCTTCCCTCTTGGGAAAGAAGGGAGGGGATGTGAGAAGGGATGGATACAAAGGAGATTTCCTCTGTATCTGTAATATTGTATTATTAGAATCTAAGACAAATATGATAAATTGCCACTAGTTAATTGTGGTGGTGGGTTCATGAATCATTTTTATTTGTTCTGCTTTTCTGTTAAAAATTTTTTTAAAAAATGAAAATGGAAAAAGAAGATCTGCATACCTTGGAGAGGATGCTACAATATGAGAATAACAATTCATTCTTTTATTGCTCTTCCTTTAACCCATTATGACTGTGAGTTGTGGTCATTTACTGCTCAGGAGTGGGGCTTCTCCTGTGGCTCAGTGGCAAAAGAGTCTGCCTGCAGTGCAGGAGACCCAAGTTCAATCCTCGAGTCAGGAAGATCCTTTGGGGGAAGGCATGGCAACCCGCTCCAGTATTCTTACGTAGAGAATCCCATGGACAGAGGAGCCTGGTGGGCTACAGTCCATAGGGTCACAAAATAGTCTGATGTGGCTAAAGCAACTGAGCAAAAAGTAAATACTCAGGAGGAAGAGTGGGTTTTGTTCAGGATGCTTTATTGAACTTTGTGTAGAACATCATGCCGTCTCATGGCTCTACCTGCTAGTATTTATCTTTATGTCCCTTCTCCCCAGGAGATTCATTGGAAGACTGCCTTTCCATGAGGTGTCACTGAGGTGGATAGCTTATGGTTCTAACCTCTCAACCATAAGTGACTAATGCAGTCCACATCATAAACCTTAGTGAAGACCTTAATGGACTGCAGTCACTAAGACCGTCCCTTAGGCCCCAAGGAATTCTCACCACCACCTGGCATTCAGCCACGATGAGAGCCTGTGGCATTAGTTAGAGCTTTTGTCAGGACTCCCAAGACGTGGGACCATCTACCGGGGATTTCTGCTAGTCTGAGCCAGTTTTATGCCACACTTACCCTCAGATTTAGTTCTGTCTGCCTTGAGACAATGGCTGAGAGCTTAGATGATAATCTGGGAAACTTTGCCTTCTGTTCCTTCCATCAGTTTAGGTGAATAGGTGCCGGTAGGTCAAGGAGACCATAGTCACTCTTGTCTCCAGTATCTCAGGAAAAATGTTGTCTACAAACAGACACTGCCCCCTGGTGTAATGCAGAGGAAGCTGCAGATTATCAGACCCTCCTGTTTCCATTTGGGGAGGATATGGAGATACCAGGAGGCCTCCAGAAGGTGTGAAAGTCGCTCAGTTGTGTTTGACTCTTTGCTACTCCATGGACTATAATGCCCAGTGAATTCTCCAGGCCAGAATACTGGAGTGGGCAGCCTTTCCCTTCTCCAGGGTATCTTCCCAATCCAGGGATTGAACCCAGGTCTACTGCATTGTAGGCAGATTCTTTGCCAGCTGAGACACAGTGAAGCTCAAGAGTACTGGAGTGGGTAGCCTATCCCTTCTCCAAGGGAACTTCCCAAGGGAGCTCCTTAGAGCCTGGAGGGTCTCAAGAGCTATGGTGCGCCTTGGGAAGCAACTGACATCATTGTAGCACCCAAGCCAGCAGCATGCTGGCCAGGGCTACTTGTAGCTGATCCATACACGCCATGAGAGAAGGTGTTACACTCAAAGACAGCACAGAAAAGTCATTGAAAATATGAAGCCGGGCAATGTGAATATGACAGTATAAACACTAGACCTGAAGGCTGTGACTCTGCTGAGAGGTGGCTGAGTCAACTCATGCCGCTGACCCCTCAGTTTTCTTTGTGCTCTTGGAAATGGCTGGATCATGAAAGTTCAGTTCATTTGCAAGGTCAGAACCTCTTAAAGTTGCCCTGCTGCTGCTTCAGTCGTGTCCGACTCCGTGTGACCCCAGAGACGGCAGCCCACCAGGCTCCCCCATTCCTGGGATTTTCCAGGCAAGAACACTGGAGTGGTTTGCCATTTCCTTCTCCAATGCATGAAAGTGAAAAGTGAAAGCGAAGTCATTCAGTTGTGTCCGACTCTTAGCGACTCCGTGGACTGCAGCCTACCAGGCTCCTCTGTCCATGGCGTTTTCCAGACAAGAGTACTGGAGTGGGGTGCCATTGCTTTCTCCGGAAAGTTGCCCTGTGCCTATCAGTTAGTTGGCATTGTGTTAGTGTTGACTTTGGGATTGTCAGAATACTGGCTTGATTCTTCACCACAGACAGAGGCTGCCTTAGAAGAAGGAGCCATCAAATCCAAAGACACACACAGCTCAGAAATCTCCTTTCTCATTTTCTTGACCAAACACTTAAACAGAAACTAACGTCTGCACTAATGGGAATTGTATGGTGCTCAACAAATAGTATATGGTGGCTGTAAAAAAAAAAGAGAAAATATAGGGAAAAAAATTACCAGAACTTCTGCCACGCAGAAGTAAAATGTGCTCACCCTTTGGCATATAGATGAGCTTCCCGACTTTGTATTTTATAAATATGTACATTTGTCTTTTGTGCAAAAATTTTTATCTTGACCTGATTTTCTCTGTCAGTAACATTGTGAATATCTTGCTTCACTCACAGATTAACAACTCCGTATTTTTAATGGCTGCAGCGTGGTGTCCCAGTGTGTGGCCACATCATAATTTGCTTATTCCAGTTCTCTTTTGTTGCAATTGTAGATTGGTTGGTTCCTCCTTTTCAGTGTTCTGGAACTCATGACTTCTGGGTCATCCTTTGACTCAGTCACTTTTTCCAGTCAGTTTTACCACTCTTTTTAAGCCCAAATTTCTGATGATTTGGTTCCTCTCATTTCTCCCAGATCTTCTTTGCCTCAGCTTGATGGATGAGATAGAAGTTATGGATATAAACTTCTTAAGCATCCTTTCCTTTAATTTCAGAATTAATTTTTTATTGTTGTCTATGTTTCTCCACAGTGTCCAAGAGAAAACATACCTGTGCTTTCTTTTCACGGATATCCTCTCACTTTTCTTCTTGATTCTATATTGTTCTACTCAGCACTCTTTTTTTTTTTTAGCATAGAATTATATAGACTTTATTTTTTAGAGAAGTGTTAGGTTCACAGCAAAGTTGAGCAGAAGGTACAAAGGTTTCCCCTACATCTCCAGGCAAGAATACTGGAGTGGGTTGCCATAGCCATTGCCTTCTCTAGGGGCCTTCCCAACCTGGGGTTTGAACTCAGGTCTCTTGCACTGCGGGCAGATTCTTTACAGTCTGAGCCACAAGGGCAGACCTGAACATATACAGTCTTCCCCATTGTCCACATCCCCCATCAGAGTGGTACACTTGTTCCAACTGATGAGACTAGACCGACACATCACTCCCAGTGTCTCCAGTTTACATTAGGGGTCCCTCTTGGTGCTGGACATTCTGTGAGCCTGGACAAGCTAATAATGACATGTATCTACCATTATAGTATCATATTTAGTCTTTCTACTGCCTTAAAAATCCTTTGTGTTCTGCCTATTTCTCCTTCCTAAGCCCTGGCAACCACCACATCATTTATTCTGATCTTCCAGCTTTCTGCATTCTCTGACATCCCAAGGAATGGACTGCGTGGTAGATTTAGGTGGTGTATGGAAATATTATTAAATAGCATTAATGCATAAAATAAAAGAGGGTTACTCCCTTTTGAATCCTTGAATCCTTTTGTTTATTTAAGAAGAAAGTGCTAGCACTTCTCAAAACATTAGCAAATACCTTTTTTAACAAAGGGACTGAATCAGAATTAAGGAAGGTTCAGACTTTGTATAAAAACATTACCTAGTTAGGATTGAACAACATTATTCTGTTTTTATTGCATTCATTATTCATTTTCTTTTCTTTATTTTTGCCATACCACATGGCTTGCAGGATCTCAGTCTCCCATCAGGTATTGAGCCCAGGCCACAGCAGTGAAAGCCTAGGATCTTAGCCACCAGACAACCTGGGAACCCACCAGACAACCTGGGAACTCCACTATTACTCATTTTTTAAAAAAAGCTTTCAAAAATTATGAAACATTTCAAATGGAATAAGAGAATAATATCACAAACACACGTATACTTACTTCCAGGTTTAATAAATGCCTGTATTTTGCAATGTTTGTCTAAGGTTGTGTTGGTCATAGTTCAACCAGAGAAAGAGGAAACAGAACTCCTAGATAGAGATACGTGTTTGTATATATGTGTGTATCTGTGTTGTATATATGTATACGATTATATATGTATCAGTGAATAATTTGTTCGGAGGATCTGACCTTATACCGTCCTGGGAGCTGATTTGGCAGTCTCTGTAAGGCTGTTGTCTCTGTGTTTGAAGCTGGAACTTGAAGTCTGCAGGGAAGGCAGCCTGGAGCCCATCAGAATTGATTGGAATCAGTGTCATTCTCACTGCCTGCAACCTAGATGAAGCAAATGCTATCATGGAACTAAACACACGTCTGGCCCAGGAATCAGAGCAGCTGAAGGAGGGTCCACGGGAGTCTAGACCAGAAGCAGGTCCAAATGAGGCAAACAAAGACGTGATGGTGCTGGGAGGCACAAAGGCACTGGCCCCAACCTCTGAGCATGCTCCCTTGCTTTCACGCCTCCCTGCCAAAGCTTGCCCCCAAGTATCTCTTGTGTCCTACCTTAAATAAAAATATTCTAGCTAACACTTACATTGTAACAGGGTGTTTATAGTTACATCTGGATGGTTATATTTGTATTGATATACAATTTTATTTCTCTCTAAGTTCACTTAAGTTAAAAAATTTGAGCCAACTTAAAAGCAGACCATTAAGTAAACAATAAAAAGCAGAAATGGGCATGTAGCACTCTTGCAGCTGAGGTTACTCAGGTGACTGAAGTTTGGCAAAAGCTGAGCCTGCCCTGTACTACTTCTTCAAAGAACACTAAGAATGTGTTCTTTATTTTCCTGGCTCTGACTGGACGTTTCTTTGGCTTAAGAATTCTTTCCTTGATTTTTAAAAAATAATTTTATTTTCTGTTTTGGCTGTGCTGGGTCTTTACTGCTGCTTGGGCTCTTCTCTAGTTTCGGCCCGTGGGCTCATTAGCCGTGGCTCCCAGGCTCTAGAGCATAGGCTCAGTAGTTGTGGCACTTGGTCTTAGCTGCTCCGAGGCATGTGGGATCTTCTGGGATCAAGGATAGAACCTATGTCTCCTGCATTGGCAGGTGGATTCTCTACCACTGAGCCACCAGGGAATCCCCCTTCCTTGATTTTTGTTTTGACTAAACCCCTCCCAGTCTTTCCTGCCTAGCTCAGATGTCACATTTGCAACCTTTCTCTTTATTCCCTGATTTAGAATTCCCATCTGCTTTCTTTATGTTCTCATTAATTTCATTTCTACTCTGGCTAATAGAGCATTTGCTAAATGTGCCTTGTATTTATATTTTGGGGCGTATTTGTTGTCCTCACCTGAATGTATGAGCTCAGAAGAAAACAACTGTTTCTTATCCATCATTGTGATCAACATCGTGATACACTGTGTTGTGAAGTGTTGGTGCTCACTAAAATTTTTTTAAAAAGTAAACTAAAGTAACAGAAGGGAGGTGGTCAGGTGGTGGCATTTCCATTTAATTTGGGAGATTGAGAGTGAAGCAGATGCATATCAAATATGTGTCCAAAATCTTAATTACTGGCTGGTCCCAGAATTACTGGGTT
Source organism: Madoqua kirkii (assembly GCA_006408675.1). Lineage (NCBI taxonomy): Eukaryota > Metazoa > Chordata > Mammalia > Artiodactyla > Bovidae > Madoqua > Madoqua kirkii. Next base: position 73,697 of record SJYC01024125.1, on the reverse strand, counting down.
TTAACCCATTGTCATTTTCTGTGCCACATTATGCAAGGAATTCATTTACAAAATGTATCTTAGACTGTTAGACACAAGTAGTGTGTTGGTTTTCTTAAAAGGATATAGAAGTACAAGTCAGGGTTTCTTCTCTTCAGAAGATGATCAATCATTAGCAAAGGAAAATGTAACTCTATCTATACTGTTAAATAATGATGCAAAATAATATTTTACCAGTAAGTAATGGAGAAGGAAATGGCACCCCACTCCAGTACTCTTTCCTGGAAAATCTCATGGACAGAGGAGCCTGGTAGGCTGCAGCCCGTTGGGTTGCTAAGTGTCGGCTGTGACTGAGTGACTTCACTTTCACTTTCATGCATTGGAAAAGGAAATGGCAACCCACTCCAGAATTCTTGCCTGGAGAATCTCAGGAATGGGGGAGCCTGGTGGGCTGCCGTCTGTGGGGTTGCACAGAGTCGGACACAACTGAAGTGACTTAGCAGCAACAGTAAGTAATAGAACCATTGAATGCTTTAGACATTAAAAAAGAAAGGGACATATATATACCTGTAGCTAATTCATGTTGATTTTGGCAGAAAAAACACAATTCTTTAAATCAATTATCCTTCAATTTAAAAATTAATTAAAAAAGAGACATCAGCATGGTTCAGAGTGATTTGTTGACACTTCAGAAGAAGGACTGAGCTCGAGCTAAACTTTGAAGGTTGGGTTTAGAGAGAAGCAGGAAGGTCGTTTCAGGTGGGGAGACATAGCAGTGGAGAAAGTATAGAAGAGGGCATACCCTAGACCCTTGCTACACAAAGTGTGGCCCAAGCCATCAACACTGACACCACCAGAGCTTGTTAGAAAAGCAGAACCTCAGGTCCCGTCCTTTCCTACAGAACCAGTCTCTGCAAGGTAGAGTTTGGGAGGCTCTGATAGGTGCTATTTGGATGGAGCTATATGATTTACTCTATATTGTTGGCTAAAGAAATATCCCCTTTGACCTTCAGAATAGGCTAGCTAGATATAAATGAGTTAGATAAAGGTGTTACTGCCACTGTCCGGTTTTACTAAAGGAAACATGAAGTTTAGAAAGGTTTTGATTTGCTGGAAATTTACTAGAGCTGCAGTTCAGACTCAGGTGTACAGATTGCATATGCTTTCCACAGCACACCGTGAAAAGTTCTGTTTGGGGAATTCAGCAGGCTAGTTCAGAAAGCTCGAATGTGGATAAGATAGCAATTGTGCCAAGTGGTGGAGATCTGGATGCTAGGACATCTATTATTTATCCATTAATATGATTTAACCAGAAGAATTTCATCAGGACTGCATCAGGGAGACCGATCTGGTGGCATTATGTAGATAAGAGTCAGGGAGGAAATGGGACTGAGAGACACCAGTTATTTGGAGCATAATTAAAAATTTTGAACACAAAAAAGTAGTGTCAGTGGGACTTCCCTAGTGGTGTAGTGATTGAGAATCTGCCTGCCAATGTAGGGGACACAGGTTCAACCCCTGGCCCGGGAGGACCCCATATTCCTCAGGGCAGCTAAACCGGTCTACCACGACTACTGAGCCCGCGCTCTAGAGCCCCTACTGTGCGACGAGAGAAGCCTCCGTAATGAGAAGCACACATGCAGCAGTGAAGACCCAGTGCTGCCAAAAAAGAAAAAAAACAGTATCAGGAAATTCCCTGGTGGTCCACTGTTTATGACTCTGTGCTTCCCGTGCAGGGGGTGCTGTTTCGATCCTTGGTTGGGGAACTAAGATTCCACAAAGCTGTGAGGTGTGACCCAAAAAATATTATCAGTAAGTCACCCCACAGATACTTACTGAACACCTCCTTTGTGCTGAGCCATGGGCATTTAGTGCTGCCTTTGTGATGTGGTCATGCTCATATAATGCTTTTGGTTGAGTCAGATAACTGAGTACTAAGTGCGTAAAATACTAACAGTGATGACCACCATGACGTCACCTTTGTTTCCCCTCTCCCAACTTTTCCTCTGAAAAAAGTTCTGGCCCCAAAGTTAGGTGGCTCCCAGTCTCATCCTGGTTTTGCCATTAGTGTGTTCCATAATTGCCCTGTGGCTCATCTTTCCTTCTTATAAACATCACATTTACCATGACATCACAGCACAAGATATTGTGATGAGATAATTAATGGGAGACATTTTTCGTTTCCTGAACATGATAAAAGCTTATAATGCTGTTAGTATAAAATTACTTCTAAAACGTTCACTTTTTGAAACTTTAAAAATTTCAATCCCCCAGTGCATCTTAGTCACTTTTCTAATTATAATTATACCGAGAAGGAAACAACAATCCCGCCATCTGTGGCACTGTTTTCCTTCCCTGGAGGTAGCACTAGTGAGGGTAATGATTTATTTGAGATGTTGTTAGTCCCACTCCGAAGGAGAGTGGATGGTGGTTTTCAATCATGGCTTTAAGGCCCGTCTGCAGATGGGTGTGATTCTCTAGACAAGGCTATGTGGTGAATGTGCACAGTGTCACCGCAGAGGGAAGATGGGAGAGTGTTTGTCCTCGGTGGAAGAAGCAGGGTGAGAGCTGTGGGACACTGTCGCAGCTGAAGAGGCAAACTGGGGAAAACCACTCTGTGTTCTTGTGTAGGTGGCGCGCCCCTCTGACCAGCTAAGGGCTAAACCATCTTTGACTTCATAGGACCGTGTGTCCCATGTCTGTGGCTCTGGTGTAAAGGACCTAACGGTAATCTATACGCAGAGTTTAAGCATCTCCACTTTTACCTGATCCTGGTATCCCCATCACCTTTCACAGTTAGCTTGCATCATGCAGTATCATGTTGCCAGGCTGCTTGGTCTGTTTTATCTGTAGCAACGCCAAGTGACCATCTGTGTCAAAGACAGAAAGGCTGATACCATGTTATACGGAAGTATAGTGCAGTGAAGTAAATGATACAGGTTCCAGGAAGGGTCTGAGTGGATCTTTAGGGCGTGAGCAGAAGCAGGAGGGGGTTCCGGAGGAACTGGAGGGAAGACGAGGTGGTGGGAGGTGGGGTGGAAGAGGTGGCACTGAGGGAAGAGCTGCAGGTTTCTGACCCCTCTGGTGACACAAGCCCTGAGTGTTCCCTGAGGCAGGTGTGTGTGCGCATGGGGGTAATGAGAACATTGCGGAGTGGAGGAAGGAGGGCAGAGAAAGTGGGAAAGGAGGAAGTGTTTAATCAACCTGAGTGGCAAGAATGATACAGATAATACCAATTAGCTAGGTTTTACTGCTCCCTGTGTTATTTTCCTGTGTTATATCAGCTCCACCTCTTTTGTTTTTTAACTCTTTTCTATACATTGTAGTTTCTTCCAGGAATGATAGTCTCCACAGTGAAACATGCCTCAGAGTAGAGGATCCTTTAGAGGATTTCCTCCTTTACCTAGAACATTACTTATCCTCGAATGATCCGGATAAAAATAAGCTGCATTAATATATTCTCAACAAGCACTTGGATCGGTGCCTTTCATATAGTTAGAGAAGTGCTTGCTGCTGTTGCTAGTATTCCCGTTCTGGTCATTCATTCATCCACGGACGTGTGATGTCGTCTATTTGGGCCCTTAGTTTCTTGCTTCGGGAACCTGAAGGTGAATCTGCTGCAGATCCTCCCCTCAGAGAGTATCTTTCAGTAGAAAAAACTAAAGTAAGTAAATACATAAATGTATAGTGCAATGAAGAAAATGATATGGGTTCTAAGAAAGGTCTCGATCAAGTTTTCAGAGTGAGTGGAAGCAGGAGAGGGCTTCTGGGGGGTTGAAGGAAAGGTGGTGGTAGGTGGTGTGAAGGAGGGGTATCTGAGTTACATCTCAGAGGTGGGGAAAAGTCAGACATTGACAGCAGGAGAAAGTGCTTTCCAGGAAAAGTCAGTGGTACAACCAAAGCAGAAAAGAGCATATTTAGACAGAAAATACCATTAGTTAGCTTTGCTGGATTGAAGGCTGTGCATTTACCAGAGCATGTGTTCTGCCTCATCTCCTGAGTTCCCTTTGCTGTATTTTTTCATTTCTTTACCCATGAATTAAGTTGCAGCAGGTTGTAATCAGGAAGGGCAGTTCCAAAAATGGGCGCAAGTGGCTTTGTAATTATAGCTGCTGCTAAATGCTGTTCTTGCAATTATTAAGGTTTTCATTTTTGTAAGCTGATTGAAAACGTCCTTAATAATATGCAAATAGGGGCCAAGAAGCAATATAAGTCTAGAAGCATGTTTTCCTTTGCATTTTACGGTAAATCACACACACAGACTGACCTGTGGTGACTTTGCATCTCCAGAGGCCCACAGTCATTGGACTCACAATAGGTTGAGACTGCTTACATCCTTGCAGCCTTGGCAGACAGAGGAAAAATCACATCTTGGGTTTTAGCTTTCTGTTATGACACACACAATGTCATGACTCCTTTTCTCTTTCCTTGACAGTAATTCCATCATCTGCTTGTGATAAATTACTCTGCCTTTGGTGCTTCAGCTTATCCACTTAACAGCTGAATATGCCCCTCCAGAATGGTGTGGAAGGAGCTGGGAGTTCCCTGGCAGTGGAGATAAATCTGTGAGCAAGTCTCTCCACCTTTTTATGCCTTGGTCAACTCATCCATCCAGTTAGGTGTTACTAGGTACTATACAGAAATCATACGCTTTGTGTTTTTTAAATGCTTAATCTGTTTAAAGATATTTTAAGATAAGTTCTAAGTTAATAGCAATAATTTTTTAGCTTAAATTTTTTTTAAAGCAGAGTTAATTTCTTAGAATAAGATTGTTTCACAATGGAACAGACTTCCTGTATTTTCCTAATAAAATTTAAACTTGAAACAATCATCACGAGAGTAATATAAAATGGATCTATAGTAATCAAGTAGAGAAGGAGAAATATAAGACACTTCTTATATGCAGAATCTGAAAAGAAATTATACAAATGAGCTTATTTATGAAATTAACAGTTGCGAGGGGAAGGATTGGTGGGAAAGAATAGTTAGGGACTTTGGAATGGACATGTACACTCTGTTATATTTAAAATGGGTAACTAACAAGGTCCTACTGTATAGCACAGGAACTCTGCTTGATGTTATGTGGCCTCCTGGATGGGGGGAAGTTTGGGGGATAATGGATAGATGAATATGTATGACTGAGTCCCATCCTTGTCCACCTGAAACTATTACAACACTGTTAATCAGTTATACTCCAATATAAAATAAAAAGTTGTTAAATGGAAAAAAAATTAAAATGGATCTATAGCATAAAAAGTTTGCATAGGGCTCAACAGCTTACAAACCCAGTGTGGCTTTATGCCAATAGCCATAAAGCCCAAAACATTCAGTGACAAATGTCATATATGCTCAATAAAATAATCATTGATTGAATGAGTGAGATATTTTTTCTTTAGAGGGAAGCTCTGTTTAGATTAAACAACAATTACAGCTAAAAGCCTGGGTGAGCACCTGGGGTTTTGAGTTGTTTACATCTTGTAAGTTGTATAGGATACCTTAGTACCTACTCAAGTGCATATAATGCTTCCTTGCTTTAACAGAGCGTGCGTCCTTCCTCCCCCATGTGTGTGTATGTGTATATACACACAGAGAGAGACAACAGTTTATGGTGAACGGTGATCAGTATGCCAGATTCATGGTTTCCCAAGGAGAAGATTTAACTCTGGGACCAAAGGAAGTCTCAATCACTCAGAGCTTTGTGTAGATTTTATTAAAGTAACAGGGATAGAGGCACTGGAAGTGGGCAGGAGAGTACCTGCCTCACTAGTTTAAGTGGAGCCTTCTATACTTTTCTGCTAGCTGCTGAGAATAGAAAAGAAAATACCTCAAGGCTGTGAAAATTTTGTCCAGACCTTCTCCCATAGTGTGGGATTCCTTGGTGGCTCAGAGGGTAAAGCATCTGCCTACAATGTGGGAGACCCAGGTTCGATCCCTGGGTTGGGAAGATCCCCTGGAGAAGGAAATGGCAACCCATTCCAGTACTCTTGCCTGGAAAATCCCGTGGATTGAGAAGCCTGGCAGGCGACAGTCCATGGGGTCGCAAAGAGTTGGACACGACTGACCGACTTCACTTCATTTCACTTCTCCCATAACGTACATCCAAAGCTCAAAAAAAGGCAGGTACTTGAACAAGAGATACTGCTTCCCATGAGGCCTACTTGTCTAAGGCAAAAGAATGTTTACGTCCTCCTTAAAGGGGCCTTAGGCTTGGACTTCTTATCAACTTGCCTGAGTTAACGCTGTCATATATGTATATATGTCATGTATATATATGTATACACACACACATACATACATACACACAATCCATCTGGAGTCACTGTGTGATCTTATTGATTTATATATATGTATACACACGTGCTGTTTTTGGAAACATTAACTATGTCACAACATGTTTTCTTGTGTAGATCATGAATCCAAGACCAAGACACTCCTGGAAACTGCTTATCTAAACTAATGTGTGGTGTTGAGGAGAAAATAACTAGAATGTTAGTCTAAGTCAGAGCAGGTAATACTCCCTGCGAGTGTGGAACCATTCTATGCTGTGTCTTCAAATGTAATGTATCTCAAATGCAAGAAAAAACCTTTGAAGGAATTACAGGGTGCTTTACATATGCGATCGCTGACGGTTCCGTTTGTAGTAGATCAGGAAGCTTCCTTCCACTTTCTCCTTTGTTTCTAAAGCATCTCATTTCTGTAGCTCCTACAGACACAAAGGCGAAACTGCTCACTGAAGGTTTGTAAGCTTGCTAAGTGCATTTCCAGCCTAGATGGCTCTCTGTGTTTCCTCTTTCAGCTCTACGTGGCCACGGAAGCCATCCTCATTGCGCTGGTCGGGGCCACACCGTCGTACCACTGGGACCTGGCCGAGCTCCTGCCCAACCAGAGCCACAGCAACCAGTCGGCTGGTGAAGACCAGGCCCTTGGGGCCTGGCTCCTGACGGCCAACGGCAGCGAGATGCACAAGCACGTGCACTTCAGTAGCAGCTTCACCTCCATCGCCTCCGAGGTAACTGCAGGAGGTGGGAGCGGGCCCTCGTGACCACTGAGTGATCCACCAGGAGCCACTGTGTGGTCTGCTTGATTTAAATTTCAGCCCATCTTCAAATAGCTTCTAGTAAATTTGAGAGTTAAAGAACATCTTTTGAAGACACTTTCTTCTTCCTTCTTACTACAAATGGGACAAACGTGAGTCCTAACCAAACTAGTTAGATTAAGTAAGACACGAACAGAAGAGTCCCCTCAGGTGGCACTCGCTGGTGGTAAAGAACCCACCTGCCAATGCAGGAGACACATGAGATGTGGGTCTGATCCCCTGGAGGAGGGCATGGCATTCCCCCCCTCCCGCCACGCTGTATGCTTGCCTGGAGAATCCCCACGGACAGAGGAGCCTGGCAGGCTATGGTGCATAGGGTCACAAAGAGGCGGATCTGACTGAAGCAACTGAGCACACCCACGCGAACTCTAGAAGAATCCATTTTGACTAGTGTGTCCCTTAAAAAAAGTCAATTAAAACTTTCGTGTCTTTTTCTTATATCCACAAAAGGCGACAGAGTAAAGAGAGAAGTGCAGTGACTCGCCTTTAACACCCACAGTTCATGTTTAAGTGCAGTCCTGCGTGTGGACCACCTGGGGCTCCTCGACTGCACAACGTCAGATACATACGGTACCACCCAGTGTGGGCAGGAAGCCTCATCTTCAAGGGGATTTTGGTAGCCAAAAGGTTCTGGTAAGCAGAGCGCCTTCTGGGCCAGCCTGTGGTAAATGCTTAAGCTGAGTCTACATAGGTGGGTGAGGGCTCCCCTGGTGGCGCTAAGTGGTAAAGAATCACCCAGCCAATGCAGGAGATGCAGGAGATGCAAGAGATATGGACAGAGGAGCCTGGTGAGCTACAGTCCTTGAGGCGCAAAGAGTCGGACATGACTGAGTGCCTGAGCCCACAGTCTGGTGCAGAGAAACTCCGGAATAAGAGGTGCAGGGCCCGGACACAGCTGGTTGTTAGAAAGTTGAAATCCTCAGTGTCCTTTGCCTGGTCCCCACAAGCTATCCACTTGCCTGCTGACACCCTGGCCTAGTGGGGTTTTCATGACAACAGTCCAGCACCGCTTACCCCAAAACCTCCAGTGGTTCTCCCACCACACACAGTGAAACCCTATATGTTACAATCAGGGCCTTTAACCTCCCCAGCTTGGTGCTGGGTATGCTTTCCAGCCACATTCTCTATTTCCCTCCGCCTCCCCTGCTTCCCACACATGCCCCAAGCTCTCAGACTGCGCCTCTTACCTCGGTTAGGACAGCCCCACCATTCACTCCTCTGCCCAGTGACATCTTAACTTACCTCTCCCGCGACCATCGCCTTCCCTGATAAATCTTTTCTGACCAGCTGCCCAGAAGTAAATACACTTTTGTTTCTGCCCCAGTAACATTTTGTTTGCACTTACATGACACACTGTAGTTTATGGTTCATCTCTATATTTTTAAATCCTTTGAGCTTAAAACCTTATTTTGGTCATCTTTGTGTCTCCAAGGCTTCCTCGCCGCCACAACGATAACTACCATCACCACGCGTATCACCACTACTCACCTATAACAATAACAAGTAGCCTTGTGCAGCGACAACAATGAGCCAGGCATTGTAATATTTTACAGCCCTTGTTTCGTTTAACTCTCAAAATAATTTATGAAGTAAGCATTATTTCTCTCATTTTATAGATGAAGAAATTGAGACATCTTGAGGTAGCTAATAAGAGCAGAGCTAGGATTTCAACCCAAATTTGTCTTAACCCAGAAGCCCATGCTCTTAATATTGTACTTTTTAGGGGCCTATCCAATTTAAATCACTGCAGATGGTGACTGCAGCCATGAAATTAAAAGACACTTGCTCCTTGGAAGAAAAGTTATCACCAACCTAGATAGCATATTCAAAAGCAGAGAGAGACATTACTTTACCAACAAAGGTTTGTCTAGTCAAACCTATGGTTTTTCCAGTAGTCATGTATGGATGTGAGAGTTGGACTATAAAGAAAACTGAGCACTGAAGAATTGATGCTTTTGAATTGTGGTGTTTAAGAAGACTCTTGAGAGTCCCTTGAACTGCAGGGAGATCCAACCAGTCCATTCTAAAGGAAATCAGTCCTGAATATTCATTGAAGGGACTGATACTGAAGCTGAAAATCCAATACTTTGGCCACCTGATGCTATGAACTGACTCATTTGAAAAGACCCTGATGCTGGGCAAGGTTGAAGGTGGGAGGAAAAGGGGATGACAGAGGATGAGATGGTTGGATGGCATCACCTATTCAATGGACATGGGTTTGAGCGAGCTCCGGGAGTTTGGTGATGGACAGGGAAGCCTGGCATGCTGCAGTCCATGGGGTCACAAAGAGCCAGACATGACTGAGTGACTAAACTGATTGATCCTATCTAAATTAGGCTCCACATCTTACTTCTTTTTGATTGTTTAACAAAAGCTGAAGGACTTTAAAATTATTTTATTTGGAAATAATTTCAAACTGACAGAAATCTCAAGGATAGTGTAAAGATTACCCTTATATCCTTTAGTTTCATCTGTTGTTAGTATTTTGCCTCACTGGTGCTATTTATTTTTCTTAATTTTTAAAAGCCACTTGAAAGCTACATGTATTGTTGTTGTTGTTGTTTTTTAACAACCAACTGCTTCAGTATGTGGGCTTCCCAGGTGGCTCAGTGGTAAAGAATCTGCCAGCCAGTGCAGGAGACACAGGAGACACAGGTTCAATCTCTGGAGAAGGAAATAACAACCCCCTCCAGTCGTGTCCCTGGTGGCTCAGAGGTTAAAGCGTCTTCCTGGAGTGTAGGAGACCTGGGTTTGATCCCTGGGTCGGGAAGATCCCTTAGAGAAGGAAATGGCAACCCACTCCGGTACTCTTGCCTGGAGAATCCCGTGGAGGGAGGAGCCTGGTGGGCAGAAGTCCATGGGGTCACAAAGAGTTGGACACGACTGAGCAACTTCACTTTCACTTTCTTTCCAGTATTCTTGCCTGGAAAATCCCAGGGACAGAGGAAGCCTGGTGGGCTGCAGTCCATGGGGTCCTAAAGGAGTTGGATATGGGATACAGCTTAGCAACTAAACAGCGACAACTTCCGTGTATATTTCCTAAAAAGAAGCATGTTCTCTTCCAAAGCCATAGTGCACTTATCAACTTCAAGAAATGCTGATGTTTTCTTACATCTGCTTCCCATACCCAGTTTTCCCACTTGACCCAGTAATATCCTTGATAGTGCTAATTTTCCCCTCTTCCACTGAATTCAGTTTAGGATCACATACTACATTTAGTTGTCATAGCTGTTTAGTATCTTCAGCCCTTCTTTCATTTTTATGATATTGATACTTTTAAAGAATGCATGCTACCTCCCTATTAAATAGTTAGGGTGTTCTTCATTTTCAAACTTTCTGATGATTCCTCATTCAGGGTGTGCATCCACAGGTAGAAAAACACATAAGTAATGCTGTATCTACAGGGGATCACATATAGAGATACACAGTATTCATCTGCTCTTTTGGGGTGATGTGAAGTTTGTCCATCTATATCAGATATTACCTGATTTCTCCCCTGGACAGTTACTGGGTTTGTTTTTGTGTGTATGTGTGTGTTTTCATTTCAAGAAGTAAGCAATCTATGCAGAGTTGAGTCACTAACATTATGCTAATTTGCTATTCTATATTGGAACCCCCTCTATCAAGTTTAGCATCCATTGATCTAGCTTCATAAGCCAAGCTAGACTATGATGCTTACAAAATGATAAATTCTTAACTCTAGTGCTTCTTCCATCTTTGCCACTTGGGCTTTTTTTTTTAAATTGAGGTACAGTTGACATTTAACATTAGATTAGTTTCAGGTGTACAACATAATGATTCACTATTTCTATCATTGTGAGAAGATTGCCATAAATCTTTTTGGATTCTACTGTAAATAAGCCGTTTTCTTCTTCCTTGTCCATCTGTCTGCTTGTCTATCTCCATTTGTCTCTCTCTATCGTTAGTATATACTAATGGCTTCCTGAAAGAAAGTGAAAGTGTTAGTCACTTAGTCGAGTTGTGTCTATACTCTTTGCAACCCCATGGAGTCTTTTCAACTATTTACACTTTATTATAGCCTTCAGTTATTTTGGTGCTCAAATTATTTCCAGTTTACCAGTGGGAATCTCTTTGAAGTGGCTCTTTAGTAATTAAAATTTTTGAGGTAATTGTAGATTTACATGCTGCTGCTTCTGCTAAGTTGCTTTAGTCGTGTCCAATTCTGTGTGACCCCATGGACATGAAGTTGCAGTAAATAATACAGAGAAATTCCATGAACGCTTTACCCAGTTTTTCCCAATGGTAACATCTTTTAAAATCATAATATCATATCACAACCAGGATAATGATGTTGATATGGCTAAGACACAGAGCATGTCTATCACCGCAAGGGTCTGTTGCCATATATATTTATATATAGACATACCGACTTTCCACCCTGCCCAAACGCTGTCCAGTTTCCCTGGTAACCACTGATCTGTTCTCCTATACTTTAATGTCCTCATTTGAAGAATATTATAAAAATGCTATCATGCATGTAACCTTTTAGGATTGGCTGTTTTTCACTCAGCTTACTTCTGTGAAGACTCATCTAGGTTTAGTTATATTACTTTAGTTATATGATAAGTCTTTTATGCAGATAGATTGGTTTCTCTCTCTTTATTCTTTTTCAAAGGTTGCTTTAGCTATTTTAGTTCCTTTGGCTTTCCCTATAAATTGTAGGGTAACTTTTTTTCTGTATCTGCAGAAAATCTTACAATTTTGATAGGAGCTGCATTAAACCTGTATATCAGTTTGAGGATGAATGTCATCTTTACTCTGTTACATCTTCCAATACATGAACACTGTATGTATTACTTAGGGATTCTTTGATTTCAGTGTTTCGTAGACTTTAGCTTATAAGTGCTATACATGTTTTGTTAGATTTATCCTAAATGCTTCTTTTTTTGTTGTTGAGCGATTGTAAGTGGTATTGTATTTTAAATTTTGGTGTTCATATGTTCATTGCTGGTTTGTGAAATACGGTTGATTTTTGCATGTATAATCTGTGTAGTTATGAACTCATTAATTCTAGGAATATTTTGAAGATTCTTTGGCGGTTTCTAGATAATTTTATAAAAAATAAGGACAGTTTTATCTTTCCCTTTGCAGACCACATGGCTTTTGTGTTTTGTTGTTGCTTTATCGCTCTGCCAGAACGCCTAGCACTCCGTTGTATATATGGCATCCATACATTGTTCCCAGTCTTATGGGGAGACTGCAGTCTTTTACCATTAAGTTTAATGTTAGCCGTTGGTGTTTGTAGATATTTTTTATTATGTTGAGGACACCCCTTCATTCCAATATTATTTTTTTTATCATGAGCATGTATTGAATTTTGTCAAATATACCATTTTGTAATTTTCTACATAAATTGCGGTGATCATGTGGTTTTCCTTCTCCACCTTGTAACGTGGTGGGTTGCACTGTTTGATTTTCAAGTACTGAACCAGCCGTATACCTCTGCGTGGTAGGTACTTCTTTTTGTGTATTGCTGAATTTTAACTGCTAGTAATTTGTTAAGGATTTTTGCTTCTGTATTCATTAGAGATATTGGTCTCTAGCTTTTTCTTCTTTTGTACTGTCTTTGATTGGTGTTGGTATCAGGATGATACAAGCTTCATAAAATGAATTGAAACATGTTCTCTCCTTTTTTGTTGTCTGAAAGTGAGTGTGTAGAATTGGTGTTAGTCCTTAAAGCATTTGGAAGAATTCTTCAGTGAAATTATCTGGGTCTTTAGTTTTCTTTTTTGGGAGTTTTAAAATTATGGATTCAATTTCCTCAAAAGATATAAGACTAATTAAATGATCTACATAGTATTGTGAGTTGAGGCAGTCTGTGATTCAGAGAATTTATTGACTTCATCTAAGTTTTCAAATTTATGTGTATGGAGTTGTTCATTGTATTACTTTATTACCCTTTTGATGTCTGCAGAGTCTGAAATGATATCCTCTTTTGTCATAGTATTGGTAACAAAATATCAGTATTGGTGATTTCTGTCCTTTCTTAATTACTTGTCATGATAGGATTTTGTCAATTTTATTGATCTTTTTAAAGAACTGACATTCTGTTTTACTGCTCTTTCTCTGTTTTCACTTTTATTAATTTATGCTCTTTTGTTTGAGTTTCTTTCTCCTTTTCCTTTTTTCGGTTCTGGAGGTGGTAGTCTGTTGATGAGAGCCTTTCTCTTTACAAATATAGGCAATTAGTGATGGAGATTTCCCTCTCAGGACTGCTTTAGCTATGCCCCACAAATTTTGATGTTGTATTTTCATTTTCATTTAGAACAATGTGTTTTTTTTTTTCTCCTTGAGGTTTGACCCAATGATTATTGAGAAGTATGCTCCTTAGTTTCCTAAATGTTTGGAGATTTTTTTTGTTAGCTTTCCTTTTTTGATTTCTAGTTTGATTCTTTTATAGTTAGAGGAAACTCTGGATAATTTCAATTCTTTTAAATTTGTTGAGGTTTCTTTTATGGCCTGGGATTTGGTCTCTCTCAGGTGTATGTTCCATTGGCACTTGAACCAAATGTATATTCTGCTGCTTTGGGATGGAGTACTTAATAAATATTATTGAGATCCTGTTGGTTGATGGTATTGTTGAGTTCTTGTGTATCCCTGCTGATTTTCTGTTTTGTTTTTCTATAAATTGTCAAGAGAGGAGTGTTTATGTCTTCAATTATAATTATGCCTGTGCTGAGTCAGTTTTTGCTTCATAATTTTATAGTTCTGTTGTTTGTTGTATGTATGTGGATTTATGATTGCTATGTCTTCTTGAATCCTGACCTGAAAGATTGACCTTTTTATCGTTTTATAATTTCCCTGATCATTTTCTTGTTCTGAAATGTGGTTTATTTGATATTATTATAGCCACTCCTGCTTTCTTTGATTAGTTTTGATATGATATGTATTTTTTCCTCCTTTTACTTTCAATTTGCCTATATCATGATATATAAAATTAGTTTCTTATAGATAGCATATAACTGGATCAAGTTTTAAAATCCAGACTGTCTATCTCTGTCTCTATTTGTGTATTTAAATAATTTACATTTAATGCAGTTCTTTGTATGTTAGGGCTTACCTCTTTCACTTTATTATTATTTTGTTCTCTGAGTTTTTGTTTATTTTTCTCTTTTATTTTCCTTGCCTTCTGGTAGGTTACTTGAACATTTGTTAGAATTCTGGTGACTTATCTATAGTGTTTTTGACTGTATCTCTTTGGCTAGCAATAGGCAATTAGTAATGGAGATTTCCCTCTCAGGACTGCTTTAGCTATGCCCCACAAATTTTGATGTTGTATTTTCATTTTCATTTAGATCAATGTGTTTTTTTTTTTTCTCCTTGAGGTTTGACCCAATGATTATTGAGAAGTATGCTCCTTAGTTTCCTAAATGTTTGGAGATTTTTTTTGTTAGCTTTCCTTTTTTGATTTCTAGTTTGATTCTTTTATAGTTAGAGGAAACTCTGGATAATTTCAATTCTTTTAAATTTGTTGAGGTCTCTTTTATGGCCTGGGATTTGGTCTCTCTCAGGTGTATGTTCCATTGGCACTTGAACCAAATGTATATTCTGCTGCTTTGGGATGGAGTACTTAATAAATATTATTGAGATCCTGTTGGTTGATGGTATTGTTGAGTTCTTGTGTATCCCTGCTGATTTTCTGTTTTGTTTTTCTATAAATTGTCAAGAGAGGAGTGTTTATGTCTTCAATTATAATTATGCCTGTGCTGAGTCAGTTTTTGCTTCATAATTTTATAGTTCTGTTGTTTGTTGTATGTATGTGGATTTATGATTGCTATGTCTTCTTGAATCCTGACCTGAAAGATTGACCTTTTTATCGTTTTATAATTTCCCTGATCATTTTCTTGTTCTGAAATGTGGTTTATTTGATATTATTATAGCCACTCCTGCTTTCTTTGATTAGTTTTGATATGATATGTATTTTTTCCTCCTTTTACTTTCAATTTGCCTATATCATGATATATAAAATTAGTTTCTTATAGATAGCATATAACTGGATCAAGTTTTAAAATCCAGACTGTCTATCTCTGTCTCTATTTGTGTATTTAAATAATTTACATTTAATGCAGTTCTTTGTATGTTAGGGCTTACCTCTTTCACTTTATTATTATTTTGTTCTCTGAGTTTTTGTTTATTTTTCTCTTTTATTTTCCTTGCCTTCTGGTAGGTTACTTGAACATTTGTTAGAATTCTGGTGACTTATCTATAGTGTTTTTGACTGTATCTCTTTGGCTAGCTATTTTAGTGATTGCTGTTTGCATTACAGTGTGTGTGTGTATGTGTGTGTGTATCTATCAAACCACAGTCTACTAATGTCAGATCACCAGTATGAGTGACAAACAGAAACTTTACCTCATCTTATATCCCTTTGCCCTCACGTTTATAATTATCTTAAATATTTTTCTATATACTTGCAGCACCATATTACAGTGTTATAATTTTTGCTTCAACCATTAAACATAATTTAGAAAACTCATGATGAAAAGAAGTCTATTATATTTATCCCCATTTTTTGTTACATTTTTCTTTCTTCTCTGTTTCAGAATTCCTTGTGTTTTTTTTTCCTTTCTAGAAAATTGCCATTAGCTGTTGTTTTAGTGTAGTTCTGATGGTGACAGATTTTTCTTTTTTTATCCAATACTATCTTTTAAAACAATTTCTTTTTAATTGAAGGATAATTGCTTTACAATATTGTGTTGGTTTCTGCCACACATCAGCATGAGTCAGCGATAGGTATACATATGTACCCCCACCTTGAACCTCCCTCCCACCTCCCACCCAATCCTACCCTTCTGTGTTGGCATAGACCCCTGGTTTAAGTTCCCTGAGTCATATAGCAAATTCCTACTGGCTGTTTTATGTCTGTTAGTATGTATGTTTCCATACTACTCCTGTCCAAGAGTATCTGGATTTCTCCTTCATCTTTTATTTTCACTGGTTAGAAAACTCTTGGTTTAGAATCTTTTTCTTTGGCATTTAAAATTTCCTGTGCCACTTCCTTCTAGCCTTTATGGTTTGTGATGGAAACTATGGTATTATTTGACTTGTTTTTTTTTCCTCTCCTGTATTCAGTTCAGTTCAGTCACTCAATCGTGTCTTACTCTGCAACCCCATGGACCACAGCACACTAGGCCTTCTGTCTATCATCAACTCCCAGAGTTTACAGAAACTCATGTCCATTGAGTCGGTGATGCCATCCAACCATCTCATCCCCTATCATCCCTTTCTCCTCATGTCTTCAATCTTTCCCAGCATCAGGGTCTTTTCAAATGAGTCAACTCTTTGCACAGGTGGCCGAAGTATTGGAGTTTCAGCTTCAACATCAGTCCTTCCAATGAACACGCAGGACTGATCTCCTTTAGGATGGACTAGTTGGATCTCTTTGCAGTCCAAAGGCGTCTCAAGAGTCTTCTCTGACACCACAGGTCAAAAGCATCAATTCTTTGGCACTCAGCCTTCTTTATAGTCCAACTCTCACATCCATACATGACTACTGGAAAAACCATAGTCTTGACTAGATGGACCTTTGTTGGCAAGTATCTCTTGATACTTTTAAGGTTGTTTATTTTTGGGTCTTTACCGACTGAGCCACCAGGGAAGTCAATATTTAGAAGTTAGACTGTGATGTTTCCTAACATTGATTTCTTCAGACTTATCTTACTTGGGATTTACTGAGCTTCTTGGATCTTTAGATTTTTGTCTCTTGACAACTTGGAACATTTTCTGCTCTTATTTATTCATGTACTTTTTCTTTCTTTCTTTTTTTTAAAATATTTCCTCCTTTCTCCTTTCCTTCTAGAACTCCAATGACAGAACAGAAATATTAATTTTTTTGTTTTAGCCCCAGAGATCCCTGAGTTTTTGTTCGTTTTTTTAAAAATCTGTTTTGTTTTCTGATTGAGTGTTTCCTATTTTTCTGTTTTCAAGTTTACTGATTCTTTCTCCTATCTCCTCTATTCCTCTAGTCTGCTGTTGAATCCATTCATTGTATCTTTTAGTTTAGTTTGGATTTTTGGAGGCTTCTTTACCATGACCAATTAAATCATTGGCTATTGGTGATTAGTTTAAATTTCATCTCCTCTCCTCTCCCTGGAGTTTAGGGGGAGGGATGGGGGTTGAGACCAAAAGATCTGACCCTCTAATCACAGGGTTTGTTCTCTCAGCAACCAGCCTCCACCCTTGTGTGTGTATTAGTCACTCATATGTCCATGTAAGTGGACAACTCTTTGCGACCCGATGGACTGTAGCCTGCCAGGTTCCTCTGTCCATGGGATCTCCAAAGCAAGAAAACTAGAGTGGGTTGCCATTTCCTCCTCCAGAGTGGGACCCAAAAGTTACCTTCCCTGAAGCATTTTTCAAGAATGAAGGACAAGAGACAATACTCCATTACTCTTATACTAAGCTCAGGAATTCCAAGGGTTTGGGAGCTGTGAACCAGAAACTATGAATGAAGACCGAATATATATGACAGATATATCTGCATTTGGTCATCTGAATGACAAATATATATAGTTTCCTATAAATCACAAAATCACTCTTTGTTTACTCCATCTTTCCGGAGCTGAAAATCCTGTGTCCTTTTGAT
The DNA here is from genome assembly GCA_006408675.1 of Madoqua kirkii. Lineage (NCBI taxonomy): Eukaryota > Metazoa > Chordata > Mammalia > Artiodactyla > Bovidae > Madoqua > Madoqua kirkii. The sequence continues at coordinate 56,016 of SJYC01024125.1, read as the reverse complement.
GTGCCCACTTTTTTTCTTTTATGAGCACTTTAAAAATTTTTGGCATAACAAGATAGTCTGGGTTTATCTTGCATCTTCCTGCTCTAACTGTGGGACTAGGCATTTTTCTAAAAAGCTCTGGTTCTATTTATTGCCCCCATTGGGTTTTGAAATGGGTGAAAGCCATAAGTCTGCTCTCCAACAAATCCATTAACCACATTATAGTGAAAGTAGATCTCAGACCAGATTCCATCACAAGTATAAATGAACTTGCTAACTTACTAACTCAATTCTTATTCTCAGAGAAGTTCAAGATAATCTTTCTTTCAGGCTTTAAAAGTCTAAACTCTGGTTTTATAGATGTTCTCTACATTGCTTACATGGCAGGTCACTACAGGCAAACCCCAATTTTCCGTAGTCAGGGTACAGATAGCCACCTTCCCACAGCTTCAAACACAGAGAACTTTCCAGAGTTCATATTGGCTCAGGACCAAGCAGGGGTTTTAACCTAGCGTATCACCTCTATAGAATACAAAACATACTGGGTTATCTGAAAAATTCATGGAAAGTTAGTGAGTATCTTTAAAATAAGTTGAGCTAATCTGTGTATCTTGACTGTCTAATTTCACTAGGGATGGCCCATTTTTTATATTCATCATTGCTAGTCAACAGGCCACTATTTTAATCAAGAATAAGCAAAGCACCCTTTGTTGATAGAGACAATGATAGAGAATGGGCTTTCTGAAGAGAAGGCCAGCTGACCACCACTGGACAATGCAACCTTGATGAGAATGCTCATGGTACCAGGGTGAAAGCTTGACCTAAGTAATACTGATGCATCATATCCCGCTGAATGTGCTTAATACTTTAAAGTAAATTAGATAACATAGTGATGCCATGCTTCAGCATTGTAGACACGCAACAAATTTCAGTGGAATTGAATTAAATTAATACTTAGAAATCTGTAATTAGGAGTCCTTTTAGAGACCACTTGAGGGACACCATTCTTAGCAAATGTCATTGAGCAACTACTGCATGCCTGATGCCAGAGGAAGCCTTGATATGAAGAAGGAGAGTACTGTTAGACCGCATCCTCCAAGACAGCAGCAGTGGGCACCTAGTCAGCAGCTGCTCTCCTGTGCTGGCTCCTTGGCTCTTGGGAAGCTCACCTGTAGCACAACTTGACTAGAGACTGAATAAGAAGGGAAGGGACCCCAGAGGGCTGCGATTCCCAAGACAGAAAGTTGGTAGATGCAGGAGAAGTGGAATTAAATATCTCCCCCTGGAGAATCTCAGGGACGGGGGAGCCTGGTGGGCTGCCGTCTATGGGGTCCCACAGAGTCGGACATGACTGAAGCGACTTAGCAGCAGCAGCAAAGTGCTGAAGGTCTTTAGAGCAGCTTGGAGAAAGAGAAGATAAAGAGCTGACTGAGATGGCCCTTTCCCTTATCTTCCCGTGATAGTGGCTTCAGGTCCCTCTTCTTATCACTGCTGGTGTCTTTGAGTCCTTATCTCTCCTGCCATCTGTCTTTGTCATACTGTAACTCTGTCTGCTTCCTGCTTCCCTTCTTCCCTTCTCCTTTTCTCTCTCCTGTTTCCTGTATCCCTCTGTCTCTGTCATTTTGTCTTTCTGAGTCCCTCTCTACCCCCACCTTTCCCAACTCAGTTTCTGTCTCTCTCTGTATTTATACCCTTTCTTCATCCCTGCCTTTGTCTGTGTCTCTGTCTCGCTGGCTGTCTCTAACTTGTATTTTAGTCTCTTTCTCTGATGTCTCTGTCTTTCTGTGAGTATCTCCATGTGTCTTTCCCTTTTTACTCTTTCTTCCCTGCGCTCTCTCCCTCTCCCTGGTTACTCAACTGTCCTCTTTCCCATTCCCACCTATGTAACTCCACTGAGATGTACCTACTAGCATATACCATTATCCATCCTGCTTATACGTATATCATTGTAGACTTATAGATACACAATACTTTCCCCCATGGTAGGAAGCATATATTTGTTCCCATGCTGTTACCAAACCGTCAGAAGGTCAGAACGGTTCTCTACCTCAGAAATGTGTCTGAAGGCACAAACATCCCCTGGGCAGAAAATGACCTTCAGTTTCCACCTGGTGTTCCAGAACTATTGGGGGGGTTGGGGAGGCAAGAGATCTAGCCAGCTGCCTAGCTTGTTGGTACTGATATACCTCTCCGTGTGATTCCCAGGGGATGTTCTGTGGAGACGGTGGGGTCATGGTTTAGGATGAATTCTCTGAGAGCATCTCAGATGCTCAACCTATGCTCCCAGCCTATGTGAGTTTGTGATGCTTTCAAGGGAGGCTGTGGCCTGCTTGCTCTTAATGGAGGTGATGGAGCACACGGGGCATCTCTGGCTGTACAGTGAGACAGAAGTCCACTGTCCCCACAGGCTCCTCAGCTGCAGCAAGACTGTTGATGCTTTGCAAGGAGTTTGGGGGTAAGATGACGCGTCTTACAAGGTTTAGTAGGTAGAGGGGAGTCAAGAGGCAGATAACCCCGACTGCCTTCCAGGGCCGTGTCGTGTGAGAGGCTCTCTCCCAGGAGCCTTCTCTGTGTGCTGCTGTTTACTCCTGCCAGCAGCCCCACCCTGTGGATTCAACAACTGACATGAAGACAGTTCTTTTAAGTTAGTTCCTCACTGGGGACTCAGTGAGCCAGCCCCTATTCTTCCCATTGTACCAGTGATCTCCAGACTCCTTTTTTTTTTCTTCCCCTTACAAAACAGAAGGCTTCCACTTTTGAATGGCATCTCAGTTGACATTTCAATATTGAAAAGAGCTGGGTGCTGTACTGTGGCATTGAAGAGGAGCAGAGTCCAGGGCCCAACGCTCTGCCGCCGCCAGCCAGCCCTGCCGCTGCCACAGGCAGTGGCGAGCAGGGCGAGAGGTCTGCTGGTCTGGGAGGAGGGCTGGGTGTGTAGGGCGTTGAGAGAGCGGGGGCCCCTGGGTGACAGCACGTGGTGCAGGGTGGGGCTAAAAGCAAAGTAGATTCTCGTCTCCTCCAGCTGCCAGTCGCCCACTTGAAATTGCCTCTGACAGAGTAAATTCTAGGGGAGAGAGCAGACAACTGTAATGTTTGTATTGTGGCTGGCACGTTAAAAGTGTGAGAGTGCACATGTTCAGAGTGGCGGGACGACTCAGCGTCGCAGTGGGGAATGTGTTCAGAGTGGCGGGACGACTCAGCGTCGCAGTGGGGAATGTGTTCAGAGTGGCGGGACGACTCAGCGTCGCAGTGGGGAAGGGAGGTGTGTGGCCACTGATCTCTGCGGTCTTTCTCCAGTGGCATGTGACAGAGGCAGGGAGTCAGCCCGTTTAGGAATCTGCCACGGTCTGGTTTTCTCGAAAGTGATGTGGCTGTCAGGATATTTGTATCTAGTTCATGAGGAGCCTGGCGCATGGTCCCACACAAACAAATCACACAAGTACTACAGAAGCAGTAATGATTCCACTCAACTTTCGTAATTGTCAAGCCCCAGTAAACTTACAGGTGTCCTGATCTAACAAAAAATCACGAAGAATCAAATAAAATGAGCAACAATTCCCGTGCTGCTCCGCCGTTCACCTGCATGCTCAGAACTCGGCGCCTGCTGCCCTGGTGTTCACAGGGTCACCCCACCTCTTTGCATGTGTCCACACAGTACCAAGATGAGGCATGGCTGCTGTATATTTTTAGTGTAGAATCCCCTATTTTCCCTGAAGTCATTTGTTTCAAGGTCCAAAGAAAGTGTGCCCCGTGCACCCTCATTTCCAGCACTCAGAGTGTGTGAGTTCCATGTGAGTTCACATGTTCCACTTCTGCCTGGGGCACCGGCGCCCTAGCCGGGTGGTGTTCCAAGTTTTGGAACAGGAGCAGGTGGTATGGGTGGCGGCCAGTGTTCTTGCTACCTCTACCAGCATGACGAGAGTTAGCAGAGCAACAGCAGCAGAGGCAGAATGATGAGATGATGATCAGGGGGCAGCAGTGCCAGGAGGGATGGCGGCGGCAGCCACTCTTCAGCCAGTATCCTTTAGAAACTGCTGTTCTCTGCACTCACTCCGAGGTTCATCCACACTTACAGTGGTGGAGTGCAACCCCAGCCAAGCACTCCACATAAAGGCTTAAAATGACTGTCCTTTTCTTGACTGCCGCTTGGCATGTGGGATCTTAGTTTCCCTCTTTAGCATTACTTTAGTTTTTATTACTACCTAGTTTTTCAGTTATTCTTCCCAAACTCCAAAGTGATAATATTAAAAGCAGCACCCAAACTTTGCCAGTTAGTTGGTAAATAGCCTTGGTATACAATCTGTGTTTGTAGACAATCTATAGTATATATTGAAATTATTTGGTATAAAATGAGAGTTTAAAAAGCAAATAGAGGTACTTCTCTGGTGGCTAAGACTCTGGGCTTCCAACATGGTCCCCTGTGGTTCAATCCCTGGTCAGGAAACTAGACCCTACATGCCGCAACTAAAGATCCTACATGCTGCAACAAAGACCAAACACCCCGTGTGCCTCAATTGATACCTATAGCTCAGCCAGGTAAATAAGTAAATAAAAATGTAAAAAAGCAAGTATAAAGTCTTTTTGTCTTCTCATATAAAATACTTGAAAATAAATACCAAGGTAGAGTCTGCGGAACTCGAGTTTAGGGAGATTGTCTTAGAAACACGCACATGAAGACTCCTACCCTTATTACATTCAGGGCAGGCTTTGCAGAAGTTATTCATGGAGGATTTTGACAAAGGGTGAATAAAAGGTTATGTAGATGTGATTAACTTGGTATTAATGCAAAAAAAAAAAAAACCCTCTAATCTAGGAGTCTTGACTACTTTAAAATGAGCTAATAGCCATTAGGGTGAATTTATGTAGCAAATTGCTGTCTGCTGTATTCAAATTATTCCCCGAGCTCAGACTCATTCAGAAAGCACCAAATATCACGGAGACACACAATTATCATGCTTAATTAATGTTTGCCACCAAAAAGAGTAAGGTTGGAATCTTTAATATCATTGTAGATATTGAAGAACTGAAATTGACTGATTATTATCTGGAGATTAATATATTTTCCCCAAGCCATACCCTGGGGTCAAAAGACAGAGTGTTAAAACTATTGGAAAAATTCACTGCAATAATTGCTTTAGGGGCTAATTTTTTTTTAATGTCTTGCTTCCTTACGCCTGTACTACTGATTGTTATCGGCTACACACTTCACCCATTAAGTGGTAATTCAGAGTGACAACTACATTGAAATGAAGCAAGTTAGTTAATCACCATGAAACTGTTCCTGAACTACCCTGTCCAAGCACTCCCTAATCACAGGAGGCCCCTGAGGACCTGACTTTCTACTGAAGGGAGATTTTCCTGTGTACACAGCTGTAAATATTATATTTTTGTGGGATATACAGGGCAGCAGAGGGCTGAAGTTTGGTTGGAACTGTTACTAGAATGGTTCAGAATTTTCCTTGGCATAGTACCCAGCACACCAGTTGTGCCGAGCCCTGGGGGACGTGCTATATGTAATGATGCAGGGGAAGCCACTGTCTGATTCGGCCCCACAGCCTGGAAATATTGACAAGTGAGGGGCCAGTCCGGGTAGGGCTGTGATGCTGGTAATCTGACTTCTTTGTTGTTCAGTTGCTAGGTCATGTCCAACTCTTTGCGACCCCATGGACTGCACCACACCAGGCTTCCCTGTCCTTCACTATCTCCCAGAGTTTGCTCAAACTCATGTCCATTGAGTCAGCAAAGCTATCCAACCGTCTCATCCTGTTTCCCCTTCTCCTCCTGCCTTCAGTCTTTGCCAGCATCAGTCTTTTCCAATGAGTCAGCTCTTTGCATCAGGTGGCCGAAGCATTTATTGGAGCTTCAGCTTCAGCATTAGTCCTTCCAATGAATATTCAGGGTTGATTCCCTTTAGAATTGACTGGTTTGATCTCCTTGCAGTCCAAGGGACTCTCAAGAGTCTTCTCCAATACCACAGTTAGAAAGCATCAATTCCTCGGTGCTCTTGTTTATGGTCCAGCTCTCACATCCATACGTGACTACTGGAAAAAACATAGCTTTGACTCTATGGACCTTTGTCAGCAAAGTGATGTCTCTGATGCAGTCCAAGGGACTCTCAAGAGTCTTCTCCAATACCACAGTTAGAAAGCATCAATTCCTCGGTGCTCTTGTTTATGGTCCAGCTCTCACATCCATACGTGACTACTGGAAAAAACATAGCTTTGACTCTATGGACCTTTGTCAGCAAAGTGATGTCTCTGCTTTTTAATATGAAGTCTGACTTGGTTTCACCAAAGCAGGACTTTGGGTGCCAGGAGCTTGTGCCCAGGGGGTGATCAGTAACACGTGCCCAGTCTTGTTTGGCCACCCAGTAAGCCCGTGGAAGCTGCTTTAGTCGTAGTTTTTCTCTATGGTCAGGCAGGCTGTGTCCCCAAGTAGCCATGGGTTCATTTTCCTTTCTGGGGAAAGCTACATTGGACTAGTGATCTCCTCTGGGCTAGTGAGTGAGTGCGCCTTTTGAAAGGGACACAGCAGCCAGGTTGGGGGGCTTGAGTGCCTCTCTCTGTCCTGCTGAGGCCCCTGCCTGGCCTGTGGGCTCGTTGATGTTCTGTGTATTACATACGGCACTGTTCTGATGGCTGTGTGGTCCTTGTGCTTCTCTCAGAGGGGTATCTGTGGACCAGGGAAAGTGCGTTCAGGGCCCCACTGCTTCAGTCACTCGGGCATTGGGAAGTAGGTGTTTCAGTGGCAGATTTTGCCTTGACAGCTTTTTCAGCCAGGTTTCTAGTACACTGCCATACTTACATTTCTCCTTAGCTTTCTTTCTCAATGATATAAGGCTAAGCTGAAACCAGAATGTTCCATGCTGAGTGAGTGAGTAAGTGAAGTCGCTCAGTCGTGTCCGACTCTTTGCGACCCCATGGACTGTAGCCTATCAGGCTCCTCCCTCCATGGGATTCTCCAGGCAAGAGTACTGGAGTGGGTTGCCATTTCCTTTTCCAGATTGGTGCTAGGAGAAAAGAAAACCCCTCAAATCCCAAATCTCTCTCATATACCAAATCTATTCTCATACAAGAAAGCCATTCATTCAGTGGCTCCATGAAAATGATGTCAAGCTAGGTGGTTCCCCACCTGTCCACCAACTTACAACTTGATGCTTGAAGTCATGACTTTGAAGTATATGAAGATGCCTATAAGACTATAACATTTCATGAGATAGTGTATATGAACTCCTATTATATAGATAATTCATCAGATACTTAATTTGTGCTGGCACTGTCAGTTAAGCACTTGGGATATAACTATGCCCTTAGGAGACTCACAGCATCATCGGGGAGAGACAAGTAAACCAATAACTCATCCATCACATGCTAAGTTGCTTCAGTCATGTCTTGAGTCTTTGTGACCCTATGGAACAGAAACAAAAATAGGAAGGAGACGGCAGAAGGGCTAGAGTGGTCAGCCCTGCTCCTACAAGTCAGGCCGGACTTCCCAGGAGAGGAGGGAAGATGAATAGGAGCCCACCAGGGGACCAAGTGAGGTTGGGGGTTGGTACGCAGGGCAGGGGCACAGCCCATTCTAAGGGCAGTCAGTTTCTCTAAGGTGGCAGGCTTCTTGGCAACAGTGGAGTGAGTAATGTTCGTTTTCCCGTGGGGAGCTGTGCCCTCCCTTGTCACCTGCAAGGCTTGGTCCTACATTATTCATGTGTGGCTAGTGCAGAGTCATTCATCCACCAATGGCCAAAGTAAGGAGGACCGGAAGGTCACAGCCTCCTTGGGGAGGTGTATGACCCACGCTCCAGAAAGCTTAGGAGAAAGGGCTTTTGTTTACCATGCACCGCCCCTTCCATTAGCGTGGTCTGTGGTTACAGCATGTTTCTCAACCCTTGTTTCATGAAATGTCACCATACATTAGTCAAGGGAAAGGAGCAGCTCAGGGCACAGGAGGAAGGCAGACAAACTCGTGACGTTGACAGCGAATGAAAAGTCTCAGAGCAGAGGCTGGTTGTGTGTTTAAAGACCCTTCTTGCTCTAAAGTCTTCCTAATATGTGTAACCAATTTAAGAAACATCTCTTACAATCACGTTCTAGGCCAGTGAGGAAGGTTGAGGCAGCACAGCACTATTCCGAGGAGGGAAGACAAGAAAGCAACGTGGGGATGGTTTGCTTGTATCCCTGTGGCTATACCAGGATGTCAGACAGTGTGTAAAGGATAAAAGTTCAGTTAAAAGTTAGAACTTTTAAAGACAAACTCGTGACGTTGACAGCGAATGAAAAGTCTCAGAGCAGAGGCTGGTTGTGTGTTTAAAGACCCTTCTTGCTCTAAAGTCTTCCTAATATGTGTAACCAATTTAAGAAACATCTCTTACAATCACGTTCTAGGCCAGTGAGGAAGGTTGAGGCAGCACAGCACTATTCCGAGGAGGGAAGACAAGAAAGCAACGTGGGGATGGTTTGCTTGTATCCCTGTGGCTATACCAGGATGTCAGACAGTGTGTAAAGGATAAAAGTTCAGTTAAAAGTTAGAACTTTTATTAAGTATCTGTATTTAAAACATGCAGTATAGAATGAGCTAAATCTACTCTTAAAAAAAATGAATAAACAAAACCAACTTGGAAGTTGATTTTAAAATGAATCATTTCTATCTCCTCACCTCCAGCCTTCTTATCATTTCCCAAGTAGCCAGGCCACAGAACCTCCACTCCAAATTTGACATGCCATCTTCCTTTTCTACCTTTTCCCTCTCCTTTCTGCCAACCCCTGGAGCCACAATGACCTGCTTATTTCTAGTATTCCTTCTAATGATCAGTTCATTTTTTCCATAGTTTCCTGAATGGAACACATGCTAAAAAAATAGCCTTCACTCAGCATGTTGTAGGCTTCCCTGGTAGCTCAGAGGATAAAGCGTCTGCCTGCAATGCAGGAGACTTGGGTTCGATCCCTGGGTTGGGAAGATCCCCTGGAGAAGGAAATGGCAACCCACTCCAGTACTCTTGCTTGGAAAATCCCATGGACAGAGGAGCCTGGTAGGCTACAGTCCACGGGGTCGCAAAAAGTCGGACACGACTGCGCGACTTCACTTCATCATGTTGTAATCTCTGTGCTTGTCCTTTAACACAATCAAATACACCATTTTATCACTAGTTAGCTCCAGAATTCTAAAACTTGAAAGTAATTTGAGCATATAATGCTCAAGGAAGATTTTGAGGCAGATATCTTGGCATTAGGACCACAATCCACTGCCTTCTCTAGTAAGATTGTATCTGAGCTGCAGTTGGGTCATCTATAAAATGGAAATAGCAAATACCTATTTTGAAAGGTGGTTATCTGAGATTAGAGGAGAATATTATATAAAAGTTGGACGGTTACTCATTATCTAGTTGTAAGCGGCATACCCCCATTTGATACGTCTTTTTTTAATTGAGGTATAATTGACCTTCAACATTATAGTAGTTTCAAGTGTACAGTGTAATGATTCAATATTTGTGCAATAATATTGTGAAAAGATAACCACAATAAGCCTAGCTTGTATCCCTCACCATATATAGTTATAAAAAAATTTGTTTCTTGTGATGAGAATTTTTAAAATGTATTCTCAGCAACTTTTAAATATGCTGTCTAGCATTAACTATAGATATTATGCTGTATATTACAGTCCCATGGCTTACCTATTTTATAACTGGAAGGTTGAGCTTTTTGACTCCCTTCACCCATTTTGTACCCCCTCCTTTGCCCTCTCTGCAACCACTAATTTGATCTCTGTATCTGTGAGCTTTTTTTCTGTTTTAGAGTCTTCATATAAATGAGATCATACAGTATTTGTCTATCTGTCTTTCTCTGTCTGACTTACTTCATTTAGCATAACACCTTCAGGTCCCATCCATGTTGTTGCAAATAGCAGAATTTCCTTCTTTCTCATAACTAAATAATATTCACATGCACACACACATATATCTCAGATTTTCTTTATGTGTTCATCTGTTGATGAATATTAGGTTGTTCCCGTACCTTAGCTATTATAAATAATGCTACAGTGAATATGGGGGTGCCTTGTCATTTCTAGTTTGTGGTGCTCTAGTCACTAAGTCGTGTCTGACTCTTGTGACCCCATGGACAGTAGCCTGCCAGGCTCCTCTGTCCATGGGATTTATAGTTAGTGTTTTCATTTTCTTCAGAAAAATACTTAGAAGTAGAATTACTGGGTCATATGGTAGTTCTGATTTTAATTTTTGAAGAACCACCATACTGTTCACAGTGACTGTACCAGTTTACATTCCCACCAACAGTGCATAAGGGTTCCCTTTTCTTCACATCCTCACCAACACTTGTTTCTTGTCCCTTTGATAACAGCCATTCCAACAGATATGAGATGGTAGCTCACTGTGGCTTTGATTTGCATTTCTCTGATGGCTAGTGATGCTGAGCACTACCTATTGGCCATCTATCTATCTGTCTTCTTTGGAAATTTGCCAGGTTGTCTGCCCAGTTTTTATTTTTTTTTCTGCCCAGTTTTTAATAGGATTGTTTGGGGGTTTTGCTATTAGGTTTTATGAGTTATTTATATATTCTGGATATTAACCCTTTATCAGATATATGCTTTGCAAATAATTTCTCCTGTCCAATATGTTGTTTTTCATTTTGTTGATTGTTTCCTTTGCTATGCAGAAATTTTTCGGTTTGATATAGTCCAACTTGTTTATTTTTACTTCAGTTACTTTTGATTTTGGCGTCAAATCCAAAAAATTATCACCAGGATCAATGTTCAGGAGCTTATTAATGCTGTTTTCTTCTAACAGTTCTATGGTTTCAGGTCTTATGTTCAAATCTTTAATCTGTTTTGATTTTTTTTAATCTTTGTATATGTTGTAAGATAGAAGTCCAGTTTCATTCTTTTGCATGTGGTTGTCTCACCATCATTTATGGAAGAGACTGTCCTTTCCCCATCAAACATTCTTGGTTCCTTTTTTGTAAATTACCTGACCATATACATGTGGATTTATTTCTGGGCTGTCATTCTGTTCCATTGATCTGTATGTCTGTGACATATCTTTGATATATATTTTTATTACTCAGTATTAATTTTGTTTTTAGGATTATGTAAGCATGCAATCCATTTTAAAGCAATAATTTATTTTTTCAAATTATATTTCTGCCACATCAAAAAAAATGACTGATGTGATTTGTGATGGTCCCTTAAGGCATAAGGTTTGATGATTTCAAGGGAATTTCTTAAAACATATTTTGTTACCACCTTTAAAACTTATCTCTAGTTCCATTCAATTTGAGGTTGATCTCATCCATGCTAATGGTATCAGATAACACTTGTTCATGGATGAGTTAGCCTAAGCATTTCCAGCTTGAATCTGTTCTCTTCTCTGAGGTCTCCACCTTGCCCAGACTGGCCTGGACCACTGCAATGACCTTGACAGTTCTTTCCATATCCATGCTTACTATCATTCTTTCATTCTTTGAATTGCAGCTAAAGCAATTAAAAAAAAAAAGTATTTTCTTGAAGTGTAGTTGATTTACAAAGTTGTGTTAATTTCAGCTATACAGCAAAGTGATTCAAAATGAAGGAGAATATACATATTCCCCTTTATATTCTTTTCCATTATTGTTTTTCACAGGATATTGAATATCGTTCCCTGTGCCATATACAGTAGGGCCCCGCTATTTATCCATTCTGTATGTAAATAATAGTTCAGCTTTTCTTGACATACACTAATACTTTATCCCTTTTTGAAAGGTGCCATTCTCAGTCTCTAATCAGTAGGAATCCTAATATTAGACAAAAGACCTCCCAGATGCTTCCTTAATGCCCAGTCAGTGGTTACTGTCTCAACTCTTCACTTCTGTTTACCTGCCTTTTTACCCTCTTTGAGAGCTGGAAGGCCTTGCATGCCATGTCGCCCTGGACTCAAACCCATACTTAACCGTGTTTTTGTTCCTTTCAAGGCACCTGCTGTTGGTGCCTATTCCCAGTTGTGCCCAATTTTCTCTCAGGTCTGCTTTCTTTAGATGAGTGAATGATTGTACCAGTGCTCTTAATGCCAGGCCCCTTAAATCCTTTTTGAAAATACAGTGTTATTAACTTAGAACACAGTATTATTAATTTAAGAATGCAATATAGTGATTGTGGTAAGCATATGAACAGAAATGCAGATGTTGGTTATGAAATAAAAATGGATAGATCAAACTGATGAACTGAAAATATCTTAATTTTACATTCTTCCTTTTCTGTATGATAAAAGAAAAGTAGATTTCCTGCTTTTTCAATTTGCAAGTGATTTTTCAATTTGAAATGAATTAGTATAGAAAGGAATATTCTGTAGCTTTAGAATTTGGCTTGTCATTGAAAATGAGAGGAGAGTCATCACTTATAATCTCTAGCCAATTAAGGATTTGAGTGACTTCTAAATTTATGATTTTTAAAATTTAAAGCCTCATAAAAAACACATTTTTCAAGAATGTCACAGTCATCATATTTAGGTTTTTTATAGTTTAATTTCTGATACCCTGGTTTGGTTTTGCCTTGGTACTAAGTATTGACCAAAGGGCAAGAAAATAACCTAATAATTTAGTCTAACTTGGTGGGTGACCTCGTTGGTCAGTGGTAGAGAACCCGCCTGCCAGTGTAGAAAACACGGGTTCAGTCCCTGGTCTGGGAGGACCCCGCGTACCATGGAGAAGCTAAGCCCATGTGCTGCAACTATTGAGTCTGTGCTGTAGAGCCTGGGAGCCGCAACTGCTGGGCCCACTGCTCAGCTCCTGAAGCCTGAGCATGCCAGAGCCTGTGCTCTGCAACGAGAGAAGCCAGCACAATGAGAAGCCCACGCAGCACACTGAGAAGTGCCCCGCTCTCCACAGCTAGAGAAAGACTGCACAGCAGCGGAGACCCAGCACAGCCAAAAGCAAACAAACAAACAAAGCTGTCAAAATAGGTCAGCTCCTGATAAATGTTCTCAAATGCTGTGGGGATCACTCTCCCAGTGTATTTTGTCTGCGCTTTGACAAAATAAAACTCTTTAGATTATATAGTAGGTATGTGATAAGCATCTAAACTATATTTGGAAAGTTTTTAACATTGAAAACAGGACAAAACATTCAAACCAAAATTCGTTAAGTTCAGGGGACAGGGAATATGGAAACTGACGTCCTAAGTGCTTGACTTGGCATTCCTGTGTCAGCCATGCCTAGTTCACCTAGATTTGTCAGTGGGTCTCCCAGGTTCCAGTTGTCACATTCTCTAATTTGCTTTTTTAAAATCTGGCAGTGCTTTTCAGTTTTTCTATTGGTTCCTAACTGTTTTCCAGAGATGTAGGAAAATGCATTAGTCCAGCTGGCATTAACCTGAAGAAAAATTACTAGAAATTACTTTGACACTTAGAACGAGCAGCCTGAGAATTAGAATTTGAAACTTGCTGGTGAAACATCCCTTGGGCCATGTCTTCCTAAAACTGCCATCCAATCTGATAGCTGTCCAGTGGCTGGAAGGTTATATTACAGCCTTTTTGATGAGTTTGAGAAGTTCTACAAATGTGGTTCACAGGATAGTTGGTGATAGAGCAGCCATGTTGGTCTCTCCTTATTGATTAAATGCAAAACTGATCAATGCAAGTGTGAACCTCTTGGCCATATAAACAGACCAGCAGAATTGAAGTTCAGGATAATCAAAGCTAAACTTGCAGGCCAGATTTTGAAGGCATGAAAGCACCAAAACAAACACCGAGCATATGAAAGACACAAAAGCATGTGCTTGAACTCCAGGGTGTTAACAAGACCTGATTACACTTGTTTCTTATTGGCCATTATAAAAGAAAGGATATTAGCCCTGTGGCAAATGCAGCCCTTTCTTCTCTAATCAACCAACCTAATATTTAATGTTTGATTCATTTTTCAACCTGAAAATTGTCTCCTATGCTTTCCTTGTAAGTAGAGAATTCTACCACAGAACTATCCATACAACCAAAATAAATTAATTTTTCACAAAACAGAATTTCTCCTCCAAATTCCAAAACTTGTAATCATTTTATGTGAAGCTTTAAAATGTATTTACTCATTCCCTACAGATCCTTAAATCAGAGTTTCTTAACATCACTTAATTTGTTTTGATCACTCAGGCCATGCTTCCTAAACTATTGGCTAACCTGAGGTCTTGAAGAGGCTGAAGAATGTTTGAAGTAGGGGCATTGGAGAAAGTGGGTGGAAGTCTGGGGAATGGTGGTCTGAGACTGGAATGTGCATCATCAGGATTTTAGAGGTGATGCTGTTGTTGAGGATGACATGGTCCAGATGAGGGGGTTAGGGCTTCTTAACCCGATTGCCTGTGAGAATCATCTGAAGAACTTAAAAACATGCCGTGCTTGGGCTCTACCGCAGTGTTGTCAGGGGTTCAGCTTTTGACTTCACCATCACCAACATGCGACCCTCTTCATCATGGACTCAGGTAGAGTGCCAGCTTTCGTTTCTTTTCCTTTTTTGCATACACACATTACCTTTTTCATTTTTAATTTTTAAAATTATAGTTGACTTACACTGTTGTGTTAGTTTCAGAAATGCTGCACAGTGATTCAGTTTTATATGTACACACATATATATGGGCTTTCTAGGTGGTGCTAGAGGTAAAGAACCCCTGCCAGTGTAGGAGGCATAAGAGACATTGGTTTGCTCTCCGGGTAGGGAAGATCTTTTTTAGATTATTTTCCCTTATAGTTATAACAAAATATTGAGTAGCATTCCCTGTGTTACACAGTGGATCCTTGTTGGTTATCTGTTTTATATATAGTAGTGTATATATGTTAATCCCATCTTCCTAATTTATCCCTCCCCCTTCCCTGGCAGCTCAAACAGTAAAGAATCTTCCTGCACTGTGGGAGACCCGGGTTTTATCCCTGGATCAGAAAGATCCCATGGAAAAGGGCATGGCAACCTACTCCAGTATTTTTGCCTGGAAAATCCCATGGACAGAGGAGCCTGGCGGGCTATAATCCATGGAGTTGCAAAGAGTTGTATATGATTGAGCAACTAACGCCTTCTTCTTCCCCTTTGGTAACCATAAGTTTGTTTTCTATGTATGTGGATCTATTTTTGTTTTGTAAATAAGTTCATTTGTATCTCTTTTTTTTTCAGATTCCACAAATAGATGATATCATATGGCATTTGTCTTTCTCTGTTTGACTTACTTCACCTGGTATGATATCTCTGGGTCCATCCATGTTGCTGCAAATGACATTATTTCATTCTTTTTTATGGTTGAATAGTATTCCATTGTATTTATATAATACATCTCCTTTATCTATTCATCTGTCAGTGGACATTTAGGTTGCTTCCATGTCTTGGTTATGGTAAATAGTGCTGCAGTGAACACTGGGGTACACGTGTCTTTTCAAATTATGGTTTTCTCCAGATATATACCCACGAGTGAGATTGTGGGATAATATGGTAACTCTACTTTTGTTTTTAGAGATCTAGCTTTCAAATAGAAATTCTAAGTAGATTAGTGGAAATAAAGAAGGGACAGAGAAAAGATCAGCCATCTCTTGAGACCATTTCCTGGACACAGCTATGTGATGCTTCCAATTATGTTCATTGTGCAGAACTTGATAGTGTGGTCATCCTGATTATCAGGGAGATTGGGAAATTTAGCCTTTTTTCTGGGGAGCCATATGCCCAGCTAAGCATCCTCTTCCTATGAAAGAAACGAAGAGTGGCTCTTTCAAAACAGGCTAGATTCTCTGCTCCAGAAAGCTACACAGTCTAGTGATGTGGGCTTCAGACAAGCTGATAATTTTGGAATCTGATTATCAGCTCGCATCTCAGGTTCTCAGGTCCTTGGGTAAAAAGGAAAAGCAGACTCCAGTTGAGAGGGACCTGGTTCAGTGAGTGAATTTCCTCTGTGGACAATCAAAGTTCAGTAAGAGCAAGAATGGAGAGTACAGAGGAGTTAAAGAAATAGGGGATTTCCTGAAGGTGGGGCATTATTTCACCACCCATCATCCCCCTATGTCTTCCTTTTCTCAGCATAGATTTTGTTATTATAGTAAACATTCCTCTGCAAATCCCCACAACTTCCTGTTGCCTCGTTCCCTGTGTAATACTTCTGGGAAACCCCTTGACTCCTCCCCACCTTCTCTGCACAGAGTGAGTAAGAACAGAACTCAAGTGTGCATTCACCGGGCCCTGTGACATTTCCTTTGAATGGGTCATGTCCCTTTCTGAGAAGGCCCTGTCTTCTTCCTCCTTAAACTTGAAGCTCCCCCTCCGCTCACACTCCCTTGATATTTCAGTGAAAAAGAACTGAAGCAATCCAGCAAGGTCCCTTTACTGCCTGCTTCTGAATCCACATTCTGTCTTCCTCCCTTTTGCATTGGAAGTTCCTCACGTCTGTGAAAGGCTCACTTCTCTACTTTGTGCATTCAAGACCCTTCCTTCTTGCTTTTCCAGGTTTGTTTCTCCTGAAGGTGGCGCCAGTGGTAAAGAACCTGCTTGCCAGTGCAGGAGACATGAAGAAATGTGGGTTCCGTCCCTGGGTCTGGGTGATCCCTGGAGGAGGGCATGGCAACTCACTCCACGGACAGAGGAGCCTAGTGGGCAATAGTCCATGGGGTCACAAAGAGTCAGGCGTGACTGAGCATACCCTCTCTACTTTGTACCTTCAAGCCCCTTCCTTCTTGTTTTTCCAAGTACTTTTCTCCTACAAGGATATCTTCTCTACTGTCTCTCATTAATGCGCACACATGTCAAAAAATACACCAGTTATCCCTGACTCCCACCTCCCTGTTCAAATTCTGTCCTGCTTCCTTACTCTTCTTCACAGTAAAACTCATGGAACGCATTCTGTGCACATCTGCTGCCTGCAGGTCCTTAAGCTTGTCCAGTTCTTCAACCTTCTCCAATCCAGCTGCCGTTAGCTCACTACTGAAATTGCTGTCTTTTTAAGTGTCCATTTTGTTTCCAAATATAACTGCACACCTTTGTCCTCATCTTAACTTGACCGCTAAAGCAACACTGGATATACTTGATTACCCCCTCCTCCTTCAGTCACATCTCTTCTTGTAGTGATTGTAACACCACCCTCCCCTTTGTTTCTTGCTCTCCCTGCCCCCTACTGCTGCTGCTTCAATCATGTCCAACTCTGTGCGACCCCATAGATGGCAGCCCACCGGGCTCCCCCCATGCCTGGAATTCTCCAGGCAGGAGTACTGGCGTTCTCCATTGACCTCCTACTAGTAGTGAGTTTTCTGTGGTAGTTCTCTTCTACTCAGCCACCAAATGTGGAAGTGTACTGGGCTCCTGTCCTGACCCTCCTCCTTCATCTCTGTTTTCATAAGCTCTCATTTCCTCTCCCTTGAGCTCAAGACACATGAAAATGCTTGATGAGCATTTCAGTATGAATGTTTTCATAGGCATCTCAGTCTCCACTCATCCTCAAAATGTGTCTAAACAGAACTCTTACTTTCCCACTAGGTGCCTGATAACCCTTTTGCAGCTTCCTCTACCTCAAAATGTCACCACCACATATATACAATAGAATATTACTCAGCCATAAGAGAAATGAATTGGGTCATTTAATAGTGATGTGGATGAACCTAGAGTCTGTTATACAGAGTGACGTAGGTCAGAGAAAAACAAATAATGTATATTAACACATATATATGGTACTGATGAACCTATTTGCAGGGCAGGAAAAGAGACACAGATGTAGACAACAGACTTGTGGACATAGTTGGGGAAGGAGAGGGTGGGATGAGCCGAGAGGGTAGCGTCAACATGTATCCACTGCCATGTGTGCAACAGACAGCTAGTGGGAAGCTCTGTGTAACACAGGGAGCTCAGCTCGGTGCTCTGTGACAACCGAGAGGGGTGGGATGGGAGTGGAGGGAGGCTCAAGAGAGGGGATATGTATACTTAAAGCTGATTCACATTGTGGCACAGTAGAAACTAACCCAGCATTGTAAAGCAATTGTCCTCCAATTAAAAATATATATATCCTCAATATAAAAAAATAAACATTTGAAAACTGTCACCACCATCTACTGAATGGCTAAGTTAAAAACCTGGGTTAAATCCCTCACTCTCCCTTTCTCTCCTCTCTGCTCCCCATCTCATTCATCAACAAGTCCTGCTAGTTCTGCCTTCAGGGTCCCTCCCACATTCATGTGATTCATGTAATTCCATCACTCTTGCTTTCATCCAAGCCCACATCATCTCCTCACGACTGTAGGAGGTTCCCTGCTCCCACTTTCCCTGTTGTATTGCGTTCTTTAAGTGTGAAGGCTGAGCTTTAGAAACGTAAGTCCAGGCATGCAAGGTCTTCCCTCTGTGCTGGACTAAAATCCTAGCTCTTTACTGTGACTCGGGCCTGCATGACCTGGTGCCTGCCCAGCTCTCTGGTCTCATTACATCCCACCCTGCAAAAGGCACTCTGACATGTCTTCAAGGACCTAATGGCCACTGCACTTATCCTCATGTTCCCCAAACAGCTTTTCGGTGTTGATCACTTCCTCATCATCCAGTTCACAAATGTCACCTCCCCAGAGAAGCCTTCCTGGATACCTTATTTAAAGAGCTTTTCTTCCAGCCTGTCCCTATATGTTTACTTGTTTAATGTCTCACTCTACTAGAACTTGCACTGTATGAGGGCAGGGACCAAATCTAGCCCATTTGCATCTGTGTTCCCAGTGTTTGGAATAGTTTCTCCAAAGAAGACATACAGATGGCTAACAAACACATGAAAAGATGCTCAACATCACTCATTATCAGAGAAATGCAAATAAGACCACAGTGAGGTACCATTTCACACCAGTCAGAATGGCTGTGATCCAAAAGTCTACAAGCAATAAATGCTGGAGAGGGTGTGGAGAAAAGGGAAGCCTCTTACACTGTTGGTGGGAATGCAAACTAGTACAGCCACTATGGAAAACAGTGTGGAGATTCCTTAAAAAATTGCAAATAGAACTGCCTTATGACCCAGCAATCCCACTGCTGGGCATACACACCGAGGAAACCAGAATTGAAAGAGACACATGTACCCCAGTGTTCATTGCAGCACTGTTTATAATAGCCAGGACATGGAAACAACCTAGATGTCCATCAGCAAATGAATGGATAAGAAAGCTGTGGTACATATACACAATGGAGTATCACTCAGCCCTTAAAAAGAATACATTTGATTCAGTTCTAATGAGATGGATGAGCCGATTATACAGAGTGAAGTAAGCCAGAAAGAAAAACACCACTGTGAGAAAACCATAACTCAAAAAGACACATGCACCCCGAGTGTTCATTGCAGAACTGTTTACAATAGCTACAGGACAGGGAAGTAACCAAGATATCCATCAAGAGAGGAATGGATAAAGATGTGGTACATATATACAATGAAAGATGAATGGATAAGAAAGCTGTGGTACATATACACAATGGAGTATTACTCAGCCCTTAAAAAGAATAGATTTGAATCAGTTCTAATGAGATGGATAAAACTGGAGCTGATTATACAGAATGAAGTAAGCCAGAAAGAAAAACACCAGTACAGTATACTGACACATATATATGGAATTTAGAAAGATAGTAATGATGACCCTGTATGTGAGACAACAAAAGAGACACAGATGTATAGAACGGACTTTTGGACTCTGAGGGAGAGGGAGAGGGTGGGATGATTTGGGAGAATGGCATCGAAACATGTATACTATCATGTAAGAAACGAAGTGCCAGTCTATGTTCAATACAGGATACAGGATGCTTGGGGCTGGTGCACGGGGATGATCCAGAGAGATGATATGGGGTGGGAGGTGGGAGGGGATTTCAGTATTGGGAGCACATGTGGCTGATTCATGTCAAATTATGGCAAAACCAATACAGTATTTTAAAGTAGAGTAAAATAAAATTAAAAATCAAAAACCTAAAAAAATAAATAAATAAAATAATGAGTTCCGGAAGGAAGGGGAAGAAGAGAATAAAATAAGGGAAGAAGAAAAAGTGCCCTGAGGATACTTTGAAACTGTTTAGATACAGGAAAGAAAGCTAGCTCCCTCTTGTCTCTGCCCCTGTCCAAAGGAGATACTTAGCTGATTAAAACAGAAACTCGTTCACTTCCAAAAAACTGCATCATCATCTACTTATTAACTTTTATCCTATCTACAGATGGAGGTCTGCAAACATTTCAGTTGTTCAAAAACTGTCTATCTTAGACACAAGATTAAGGTGCAATGAATTTCACTATTCTACTGACTATACCTGTGACCCTTCTGTCCTTCACCTGTCTTGCTCTTTTCTTCCCATTTGCGACTTTCCCTGACGTGATCAACTAAATCATACAATATACCCTTGCGTGCATGCTCAGTCACTCAGTCGTGGCTGACTCTTTGCCACCTGCCAGGCTCCTCTGTCCATGGGACTTCCCTGGCAAGAATACTGGAGTGGAATGCCATTTCTTACTTCACAATACAGCCTTAAATTTTCATTTTCTTTGGACTCAGAAGCATCATTTGTTCTCCAAAAACTCTGGTGGCCTCTACTTTTAAACTTCTTAGCCAATGGTCCTGGGAAATTTTTTCATTTCTTCTTTATTGGCTCTACCCTATAGCTGTCTCACCCAGAATGGTATCTGTGTGTCTTTTTTTTTTTTTAACATGTTCCTATTTTCCTTTGTAACTGTATATGTAAATCTAGTATATTTATATTTTCTACTTCATGAGTTTCTTTAACTAGGCCAAAGGTTTTTTAACTTTCCTATAAATGTCATCCAGTGCCTGAGATGGATTAGTCTGGAGGCACCCAAAGCCATTACTAGGCTGACCCAAGAGACCTGTGTCCTGGAGCTGGCAATGCATGGCCTCAGTGAATTTGTAAATAATGAAATGATGAAAGCTATTTAGGACTGCAATATATTTCATCCATTAATCTAACAGTCTTTTTTAAAACCAATCCCCTGCTTTGGTCTCCTTGGAATAGAAAAGACATCTGGACCAACCCTGAGCAATTTATCAAAGACTTCAGAAAAAATGTGGAGGAGGAAGGGGCTATCTTTTCCTTGGCTATACCCCTTGTTTCCATTTTTCTGGTTCATTTTGGAAAACATTTTATTTATTTATTTATTTGGCTGTGTCAGGTCTTAGTCGCAGCATATAGGATCTTTAGTTGTAGAATGCAGGATCTTTTTACTGTGACAAGAGAACTTAGTTATGGCATGAAGGATCTAGTTTCATGATCAGAATTGAACCTGACTCCCCTGAGTTGGGAGAGCAGAGTCTTAGCTACTGAACCACCAGAAAAGTCCTTTCTGGTCCATTTTTACTACACTTTTTTTCTTGCATGATTTTCTAATTTTGCAGCTTTAGGTATCTCATGAACTGGGCTTTGCAAAAGTCCAATGTTTCCCTCTTTATATTAAAATGATGGGTTTAAAACATGGGCTTTAGACAGGAAGCCTGAGTTCATGGGTTAGATGTCCTGCTAAAGTGCTTGGTGAACTCAGTCAGGTATTAATAATCACCTCTTTAAGCCTCAGTTTTCTTATCTATAAAATAGGAATAACATCTGCTTCTCCAGGTTGTATCAGAGATTTTGTACATACTGGTACAAAATTGAGGGAAACTCTCTCAGTGAAAGCTACTAATAAAGTGTACATACTTCTCAGGGAGTTTTTGAAACTATCTTTTTTCTTCCTGATAACTGCCTTAACATCTCTAAAGATCACTGGAGAAGAGAGACAAAGGATGTGGGGTGCTGAACATCAGAGAGGTTCGTTGAACTGATAGTTGCCAGTTTGCAATAATTTACCCCTTCTGAACTGTCAGGGGTAGTCTTTTCCTGCACCAGTCTGCATGGGAGGAGCCTTAGCCAAATGTGTGTGCACTTGTAGGTGGAACTAGGCTGGTAAATTGAGGAAACAAATGGGCTTTTTTCCACGATGCTGTGTCAGTTTCAGGTTGTTACATTTACTCAAGCTGGTTTAGGACAGAATGCTGGCACCAAACATTTCAGGGCATGGGAGGGTGGGGTCCATTTTTTTTTTTTTCCTTAATATGAAGCTACCCTTAAATGCATCACAATCTTAGTTTTTTTAGTTTACTTTTGGTGTCTTTGGGAATCCCAGAATTTTTATTAAAATAAAGGTTTCAAAAACTTACGTGGTGATCCAGTAGTTAAAACATCACCTTCCAAGGTAGAGTGTGTAGGTTCAATCCCTGGTAGGGGAGCTAAGATCCCACATGCCTCACAGCCAAAAAAAAAATATATATATATATATATATAAAACACAAGCAATACTGTAACAAATTCAATAAAGACTTTAAAAATGGTCTGTATCCAAAAAAAAAAAAATCTTCAAGTGTTCACCCTCTCCAACATCTGTCTTGCATGTTACTTACAACATCAGAAAGTTTCTTTTAATCAGAAGGTACTGAAAACAACACAGATCACTGAAGGTGACCTCTACATGGTCTGGCACGCACTGAGCCCTAACAGCTAACACTAGGTGCCTATGGAGGATTAAGTCCGTCCCTGCACCTTCCTGCATGCTACTCAGAATTGCGGCTATTTTCACTTTAATCCTCAGCTGAATAGAAAGTACCTTGAGACAAGATTCATATCTAATTTATTTCACCAGCATTCATAGTCTCTTAAGGATACTGGGCATACAGCAGGTACAGCAAGTGTTTGGGAATGAATTTTAATGACTCAGAACCTGAAGTAAGATGTTGGCCCAACCGAACTTACTTGCCCGTTACTTAAAGCCATGTTGGCAATTTCTTTTTTCTTAGAGGAAATTGCAGAACTATGCAGTTGCCTTCATTTCCCCCACTTAATTCCTTTGCTTCTGCCAAGAGGGAAAAAAATTCCATTTAACCTCTTCAATGAACATTCTAATGCCCAGAGTAATGAACTGTGTTAATCTTGAGCTTGTCAGACAGGCTGGATTACAAAGGGATCCCAGTATGAACTTAGCATATTGACATTATTATCTAAACCTTGGCTTTCTCATCTTGAAAATGAGAATACAGTAATGCTTTTAGCATGAGTTGATAAGAAGCGTTCAACACATAAAACACACACACAATAGTAACTCAGTATGAGTTTGCTTCCCTTTGATTTTTTTTTTTTAGATCCATCAAGTATGGGAAGAAATGTTCAAATTCTCTATTGAAAAGGTGACAGTGTTAGTCGCTCAATCATGTCCAGCTCTTTGCAACCCCAGACTATAGCCCACCAGGCTCCTCTGTCCATGGGATTCTCCAGGCAAGAATACTAGAGTGGGCAGCCATGCCCTTCTCCAGGGGATTTTATTGACCCAGGGTTTGAACCTGGGTCTCCTGCTTTGCAGGCGGATTCTTTACCATCTGAGTCACCAGGGAAGCCCCAAATTCTCTAGCAGTCAGACAAATCCAAAATAAAACAACCCTTAAAGCTCACCACATAGTCAGTTCAGTTCAGTTCAGTCCAGTCGCTCAGTCATGTCCGACTCTTTGCGACCCCATGAATCACAGCACACCAGGCCTCCCTGTCCATCCCCAACTCCCAGAGTTCACTCAAACTCACGTCCACCAAGTTGGTGATGCTATCCAGCCATCTCATTCTCTGTCATCCCCTTTTCCTCCTGCCTCCAATCTCTCCCAGCATCAGTCTTTTCCAATGAGTCAATTCTTCACATGAGGTGGCCACATAATACTAAATGTTGGCAAAGAGTGTTTAGACAGGAATCTTTTAGGCTACAAAGGAGAAGATAAGCCAGAATAGCCATTTGGGAAAGCACTCTGTTAATCCTTGTGAAATTGAATCTTTACATTATTATCTATAACATACAATCAGACATTCCAGTTTTGGGAATATATCCTAGAGAAATTCTCATATAAATCCATAAAGAAACTAAAATGAGAGTAATTATTTCAGACTTGTTGATTATGCTGGGAAGTTGAAGAAATCCAAACAGTATTCACTGAAAAAAATCTATATCAAGACACATCATAATTAAACTTCTAAAAGTGGAAGACAAATAAAACATTAATGAAAGCAGCTAGAAATAAAGGACTCATCCAGGGGAACCATGATTTGAATGGCAGTACGTATATCATCTGAAATAATCAAACCAATGGGATGCAGGACAATACTTTAAAAATGCTTACAAAAAGAAATGCTACCTTTGAATTCTATACCCAGCAAAAATATTCTTTAGCAATGAAGGGGAAATGAAGACATTCTCAAAGGAAAGAAAGCTAAGAGAATTTGTCATGAACAAACAAAAAAGAAGTATCATAGGAAGTTCTCCAAAGAGAAAGTATAAGAGAGGAGATGCAGAAATCTGCAAAGGAAGAAAGATCAATAGAATGGGTCAAAATCAACTCAGTAAAATAGGCTATCTTTCTGTTCATGAGCTTTTAAAACTACCTTTTATAGTTGAAGAAAAATATAATATTATCCAATGTGGCACTCAGTGTATGAAGAGAAAATAGAGGGTTGGTGAAACACTTCATTTTGATTTTGCTATAAGATCTTACAGAAAAATTCAAACGAAGTTTTGGCCAACTCAATACTAAAAATGCTACATTTTTTAAGTGGAGAGGGTAAAGACGCCTAAATGAAAATAAGATTTCTATACTTCACTTGAAGTGGTCAAACTTCATTACCAGTAGATAGTAATAGGTTATATATGTATATTGTAATATCTAGAGCAATCACTAAGAAAATTAATCAAAGTGGTATATTCAAAATCATGACAAATAAAGTGGATTCAAAACAGAAGTTGAAGAAACCAAAAGGTGAGCACGAAAAGGACATTAGAGAAATGAGAAACAGAGAGAACAAACAGAAAACAAAAAATAATGGCAGGCTTAAGCCCTAACATCATAGCTTTAACTGTAAATGGCTTCAACATACCAGAGATTGTCATGCATACTAAGGCACTTCTGTTGTGTCCCATTCAATTGCCAGAGTGAATTAAAAATTACTGAACTATTTCGTTGGCATAAAGAAACTCACTTTTCAAATATGATATAGTAGGTTAGAAGTAAAAATATAGGAAAAACAATAGTTTAACAAGTGTTAAAGAAAAGCAGAAGAGGTTATCCTAATATTAGATAAAGTAGACCTCAGAGCAAAGAAAATTATCAGATACAGAGGATCATTACACAATAATAAAGGGGTCGATTCACTTAGCAGTCTTCAATGTGTATACACCAAACAAAAGAGCATCAAAAGCTATAAAGCAAAACCTAACAGAATTGAAAGAAAGAAACAAAAACTGAGTAGTTTCCCAACAGATGAGTAAAGATCGAATCTTTGAAAGTGTAAAGGAAACTCATAAAAACCACTCACAAGCTTCTCCTTGACAAACAGTCTTCTGTGTTAAGTGCACAAATGCACTATAGGAATCTGCTGTATTTCTCTATCAGATTAAAAAAAAAGTAATTCCTCTAAATTGGGAAAGATCTTTTTGTAATTATAGATATCTCTTGTGGTAAATATTGGTGCTTTTTTGCAAAGGACTGTACCATATTAATATTCCAATAAGTGGATTATAAATATTGTTTGGTAACTCAAGAGTACTGTCACTTTAAGGAAAAGAAAAGTCATGGCTGTAGGCAAAATGTACAAACACTCTTCCCTTCTAGTAAGCACTCAGGTATCTGGACACCTATTTCTCAGCCCATCCCCAGATCTGACCTGGCTATTACCAAGAGTTATCATGAAATGATAACCATCCCATCCCTCCAAGTCATCACAGAGCACCAGACTGGGCTCCCTATGCTACACAGTAACTTCTCATCAACTATCCATCTTATACCTGATAGTGTATATATTGATAATGTATATATGTTGATGCTTTCTCCATTTGTCTCACTCTCTCCTTCCCCAACTGTGTCCACAAGTCCATTCTCTAAAACTGCATCTCAATTCCTTCCCTGCAGATAGGTCCATCAGTATCATATCTCTAGATTGCACACGTTTTCCTTAATACACTATATTTGTTTTTCTCTCTGATCTACTTCATGCTGTATAATAGGCTCTATGTTCATACACCTCACTAGAACTAACTCAAATTCATTCTTTCTATGGCTGAGTAATATTCCATTGTATATCTTTTCTATTGGTTTTTGGCGAGTGCTTTTCTTAATTTATTGGCTGCAGTTTCTACCACTCATGATCAACACAAACCTCTCCTTCTGGCTCAGATGTGATAACAGGGACCAGATTTCCCTGCCACTTGAAACAAACACACACACACACCCCAGATTATTTATTAAGGGACATTATTTTGCCATCTTCTCAGTACTGATATATACATATATATATATATAATATAAATTTCAAAGCACTGTATATTTAGAAGTAAAAATATAGGAAAAACAATAGTTTAACAAGTGTTAAAGAAAAGCAGAAGAGGTTATCCTAATATTAGATAAAGTAGACCTCAGAGCAAAGAAAATTATCAGATACAGAGGATCATTACACAATAATAAAGGGGTCGATTCACTTAGCAGTCTTCAATGTGTATACACCAAACAAAAGAGCATCAAAAGCTATAAAGCAAAACCTAACAGAATTGAAAGAAAGAAACAAAAACTGAGTAGTTTCCCAACAGATGAGTAAAGATCGAATCTTTGAAAGTGTAAAGGAAATTCATAAAAACCACTCACAAGCTTCTCCTTGACAAACAGTCTTCTGTGTTAAGTGCACAAATGCACTATAGGAATCTGCTGTATTTCTCTATCAGATTAAAAAAAAAGTAATTCCTCTAAATTGGGAAAGATCTTTTTGTAATTATAGATATCTCTTGTGGTAAATATTGGTGCTTTTTTGCAAAGGACTGTACCATATTAATATTCCAATAAGTGGATTATAAATATTGTTTGGTAACTCAAGAGTACTGTCACTTTAAGGAAAAGAAAAGTCATGGCTGTAGGCAAAATGTACAAACACTCTTCCCTTCTAGTAAGCACTCAGGTATCTGGACACCTATTTCTCAGCCCATCCCCAGATCTGACCTGGCTATTACCAAGAGTTATCATGAAATGATAACCATCCCATCCCTCCAAGTCATCACAGAGCACCAGACTGGGCTCCCTATGCTACACAGTAACTTCTCATCAACTATCCATCTTATACCTGATAGTGTATATATTGATAATGTATATATGTTGATGCTTTCTCCATTTGTCTCACTCTCTCCTTCCCCAACTGTGTCCACAAGTCCATTCTCTAAAACTGCATCTCAATTCCTTCCCTGCAGATAGGTCCATCAGTATCATATCTCTAGATTGCACACGTTTTCCTTAATACACTATATTGTTTTTCTCTCTGATCTACTTCATGCTGTATAATAGGCTCTATGTTCATACACCTCACTAGAACTAACTCAAATTCATTCTTTCTATGGCTGAGTAATATTCCATTGTATATCTTTTCTATTGGTTTTTGGCGAGTGCTTTTCTTAATTTATTGGCTGCAGTTTCTACCACTCATGATCAACACAAACCTCTCCTTCTGGCTCAGATGTGATAACAGGGACCAGATTTCCCTGCCACTTGAAACAAACACACACACACACCCCAGATTATTTATTAAGGGACATTATTTTGCCATCTTCTCAGTACTGATATATACATATATATATATATAATATAAATTTCAAAGCACTGTATAAAAGACAAGGAAGGATAGGGACCTCTAGGTGATGGAGAACAGATGAGATGAGTCATACGGCTATCCCAGTTTCCTGTGTCAAGAGTCCCAAAGGGCAGGGAGAAAGAATTCAGACAGAGACCTGCAGACTCCCTGAGTTGAGTAGAGAGAACTAAGAATCTGGGAGAGTAAGGCAACCAGAGCTCTTAGGAGATAATACCCACAAGATAATACCCACTCTACTCTGTAGAGAGTGCCAAAGTTCTGTACACAGAGAGAACCCCAGAGATCTCTAGAGCATCTTGCTGGATTATTCATCACTCCAGGGTTTGCAAGTGAGGAAATTATCTAAGGTCAGGAGAAAAAACTTTTTGAAGTATTAGAAGAAACAGTACCCAGTAGCCATACAAGTCTGGGGATAGTCTCTGCTCTCACTAGACAGACTGAAAAAACCTTATCATTCATGGAGCATTGCATATTGCATAGAGTACTCAGAATCATTTTGCTTCCTTAGTGGAGAATGGTACTGCTCTGACCCCACCTTAAAAACAAGACTGTTTAACAGGGAAGAAAAAAGTCTGATTCCATGTTGGATCTGTTTCTTTTACTTTAACCCTTACATCTTATTGCTTTTGTTCACTGAAAGGATACTATCTATACGTAATGGCCTGCCTTGGGGAACCCTGCCCTTGGCCTGAATCTTAAACTAAAATGCCCCTGTTTCGTGAAACATCCTGACCCTGTTCACCTGTGAATGGCCACAGGAAGGAAGAAATTAGCACACTGTACTCCTCCCTTGCCTGCCAAGGATGGCCATTTCAAGAGATATTTGCAAGATTAATGTCCTTTTTACTTTACTTCCTTAACTTCCACCTGCTTGAGTTCTAAAAAGCAGTTGGCATCCAGACCCCAGTGAGATGGTTATTTGGGGACATTAGTCTGCCATCTTCTTGGAAGACTGGCATTTCTGAATAAAGATGTATTCCTTGCCTCAACACCTCATCTCCAATTTATTGGTCTGTTATGTGGCAAGCAGAGTGAGCTTTGACTTAATAAGAATTCCAAGTGATTAAGCTGTTTCCAAATTTCTTAACTCCATGTTAAAATTAAGGTTAAGTGTATTTAGAGCAATACAAAAGTGTTTGGCACTCAACAAAGAAAAATTCACAATGCATGCATCCAATAAAAGACCACCAGTCATGTGAAGAAATGGAAACATATGACTGATAATGAGATGGCTAGGAATACCACCTCTGCTCACCTCACCACACATGCTGCTTCCACATAAGTATGGCAACTAGCAATTACTGTATTTCAAACTATGTAGTTAAACTGGTGCTTATGAGTTATGACTCCAATGTTTTGGTTTTGTTTGGTTTTGGGTAATTTCTTATATTTTGGTTGCTTGGGTTTTTTTAACTTCTTCTATTTAGGATAAAACAAGAAAACAAAGATCTCAATACGTTCTCAAAGTCAATGGTTTCTGTCAACTCAACCTCTACTTCAGCATTTAAAAAATACAGGCAAACACACATTTCTCCCTGCCCCACAATGGAATGAAGGTCAAAGTCTTCTTCTTGATAAGTCCTAATCAAAAGATCTCAGCTCTGAGAAGTGAAAATTAGGATATGCCTGAGCAGCTTTTTTTTTTTTTTTTTTTTGTATTTGAAGAACTCATGTGGGTAAGCACAAATTGAACAAGCCAAATGTTGAAATTTGCCTGTGATTATGCTTACCTTGCCCATCTGTTGAGAATGCCAGAGTGAAAGTCAATGCTGACCTTGCGTTGTGAAGATGGATAGTGTCAATAATCAGATTACCCCCTGCACAAGTTGTTTTTGCTGAAACAAGCTTTCCAAAATATGCATAATGGAAATCCTGGGTCCTACATGAGCCCACAACTTAAAAATTCTGTGTCCACTTAACTCTCTGATTTCAATTTGTCAGTTTTTCATTCTCACTCTCTGCATGACCTTGAGCAGGTCAAAAAACATTTTGGGGGCTTGTGTGAATAGATGCAAAGAAGGAATTGAATCTATTTCCCATTAATCTCTCTCAGAGAGAATAAAATAAGATTGTATTCATGGAGCTTTCTTTTGCCAGAAAGGCCTTTGATAGATATATAATGCATTATTGGTTTTGGAATCAACCCCAGCCTGCTGCCTTGTAAACAGGGGTGCTCAATCAATATGCTTGGTTTACAGATTAGTTCAGCAAATGAAAATGTTCAAGTGAGAAATCAACAATCATAAATAGTTTCAATAAAACAGATTCAGCAGAACCTCCACTAAGTGTGCAGATGCAAATGCCTTATCCATCTTGAGTCAAATAAGAGACATTGAAGGAACAAAGTAAGGTACCAAATGTCTAAAATCCAAGTAATCTCAATAAAATATGTTAATCTACTGACAAAGAGCAGCTTCCCTGGTGGCTCAGATGATGAAGAATTTGCCTGCAATACAAGAGACCAAGGCTGGATCCCTGGATCAGGAAGATCCCCTGGAGAAGAGAAAGGCTACTCACTCCAGATTTTTTTTGCCTGGAGAATCCCATGGACAGAGGAGCCTGGCAGGCTACAATCCATGAGGTTGCAAAGAGTCAGACAATAGTGAGTGACTTACATTTTCGCTTCACTTTTTCAGTGACACAGAGCACCCAAATAAATCAGTGACATTAAGAGGTATTTATGAAATATTCAAAATTCCATTTATTGGGAAGAATGTAAAACTCCATAAAAGATAAAATTCATACATGGAATACCTCTGTCAACTAACTCTTCCAAACTCGTAAGAATTACTACCCACTTGGCATATGGTGGTCTGTTTTAGTAACTGTTTTGCCCAGAAAAATGATACAGAATCATACTAGTCTCAGAGTCCAGGAAATTTTTCCAACAAAACACAGTCCTCTTCTCTCTATATATGATTCTAATGAGCCATAGCTCATTAAGCCTGCATATTAAGGAAGCTAAAGTTCTGATCATTTTAGATGTGAAATTTGACAGAGAGTTTTAGAAAATCACTGCATAGGTTGTTTTGTTAACACCACTTGAGTTAGAAAATAATCTCATTTTGTCACACTGCAATATCATGCCAGCTGTTATTGTTGTTCAGTCATTAACTTATGTCTGAATCTTTGTGATCCCATGGACTAGAGCACACCAGGCTTCCCTGTCCTTCACTATCTCCTCAAATTTGCTCAAACTCATGTCCATTGAGTTGGTGATGCCATCTAAACTTCTCGTCCTCTGCTGCCCTCTTCTTCTTTTGCCTCCAGTCTTTCCTAGCATAGGGGACTTTTCCAGTGAGTTGGCTCTTTGTATCAGGTGCCAAAGTATTGGCACTTTAGCATCAATCCTTCCAATAAATATTCAGAGTTGATTTCCTTTAAGATTGACTGGTTTGATCTCCTTGTTGTCCGTGGGACTCTCAAAGAGTCTTCTCCAGCACCACAATTCAAAAGCACCAATTCTTTGGCACTCAGCCTTTATTATGGTCCATCTGTCACATCTGTACATGACAACTGGGAAAACCATATCTTTGACTATATGCACATTTGTCTGCAAAATGATGTCTCTATTTTTTAACTGTTGTTTAGGTTTGCCATAGCTTTCCTTCCAAGGAGCAAGCAATTTTAAATTCACGGCTATAGTCACCATCTGCAGTCATGCCTATCTTGAACTATTTTAGGGATACTTGTACCCCCAAATCCCTGTCCTTTACCATAGCACACCCCAGTACCATCCTGTATATCCCTGCCACAATGTTCATAGCTTCCTGTTGGTATTATTATTTTTGACCTTTTGGAGGAACATAAATTAACATTCCAATAATCTAAATTACACAATCTAGGAGGAATTACATACTGAAAGCTAAAAAACGTCATCAGAAATCATTTTATTTGATTAGCTTAGAGTGGTCCTTCTGAATGAAATTGGGTCATTTGTAGTGATGTGGATGGACACAGAGTCTCGTGGAGTGAAGTAAGTCAGAAAGAGAAAAACAAATATCATATATGAACACATATATATGGACTCTAGAAAAATGCCTCAGATGAACCTATTTGCAGGGCAGCAATAAGGATGCAGATGAAGAGAAAGGACACGTGAACACAGAGGATGGAGAGGGAGGGATGAATTGAGAGAGGAGCACTGACATATATACACTATCATGAGTATAACAGATAGCTAGTGGGGAGCTGCTGCATAGCAGAGGGAGTTCAGCTCAGTGCTCTGGCATGACCAAGAGGGGTGAGATGGGGTGGGAGGCAGTGTGAGGCAGGGGTTATATGTATACACATAGCTGATTCACTTCATTATACAGCAGAAACTAACAACATTGTAAAGCAATTATACTCCAATAATACAATTTTTAAGATAGTAAATAAATAAATAAGAACTATCCTTTCATTTAACAGCTAGGAGCTTGGAAATAATGAGAAGAACACCCAACAGGAGTTAGAAAGAAAAATCAGTGTTAAGTCTTTAAGCACCTTATGTGAAAAGAATGGATATTCTAAAAGGACATACTAGACGAATAGAAGCAGACAGACAAATTCATTTTGCTCTGAATTTCTTCTCTAAGACTTAAATACATTTAATTTGTGGTACTATAAAAGAATTTAGAGAATGAGGAGCCAGAGAGTCACAGACTGTCTCAACTAGAGTGGATTTTGGGAAACTATTCTGTGTCATTATCTGAGATACATTGGATGAGACAGCTCCTTAGCTAGGAGAGAAGTGCCATTTGATTGCAAGTGCAGAATTCACCTGCAATGCAGGAGACTCAGGAGACTCAGTTTCTATCTCTGGGTCAGGAAGATCCCCTGGAGGAGGAAATGGCAACCCACTCCAGTATTGTTGCTGGGATAATACCGTGGACAGAGAGGATATTTGGCAGGCTACAGTCCATGGGTCTCAAAGAGCTAGACACAGCTGAGCGACTGAGCATGTATACATGCACGCACAGGCTGCCAAAACTCACACGCATGCTCAGGCTATCCTCCAAGCCATCGGAGGCAATGACTGCAGATATCTGGAGGACTCTTGGAAGGAGGAACAGATGCTCCTTGTCAAAAACCATTAAAATTCTCCAAGAAGCAGGTAGGCCCAGAGGCTGACCTTGTAGAATAGGACATAAAGAATGGAGTGATGCCATTCAAGTGGGAAGAAAGCCCTCAGGCAGACTCAGTTTGATAAATGATTTCAACTGTGATTCCAAAGCAACAGGAATGCATTAAGTGGGTGCTGGCAGCATCAAGGGACAAGCAACAGGGCACCTGCATTAATCAGTCCAGTCCCAGTCCCACTGCAGACATGATTCATAAGCTTGCGTGCAGCATTATAAAAGCAGCCCGATACGGTGAAAGAGGTACTCCACTAGGAGTCAGGAAAACCAGGAAATACCTGTGAACATTACTGAGCATCTGCTATTTGCCAGACTCTGTGCTAAGCACATTAAGAGCAGTAGCTGTTCAAGCCTCCCAGTGCCTTCTGTGATAAACAGTGATGTGTTGGAGCCAGCTTGTACCAGTTGGTGAAAGCATCTCTTTACTGTTTGCATCTTTTCCCTAGTCTATGTTCAGTAACATCACATAGTGCCTTGAAATTAGCCATGGTGGGATTATCTACTTAAAAACAATCAGCAAATATAACAATTCAGTTTTTTAGGTTTTGTTTTTCTTCCAGAGAACTGGATGCTAAACATTTACCAGCATATGACTGGTGACTAGTACCATTGTTACTCCTTCTTTATGAAGAAGGACACAGTCCCTGAGACACGCAAAAACTCCCCACAAACCATACAACTGGGTAGTGTTGGAACTTAAACTCAATCTCAAGTCAGTTTTGTTCCAAAGCCAATGCTTATAAACCCTGTGTACTCAGAAGATACCTGGACCAGTGCCAAGTACGACGATTTGACATCACCAGACTTCCTTGAACTCTAGCTTCCTGCTCACTTTTGTTGTTCAGTTGCTCAGTCATATCTGACTTTTTACGACCCCTCATGGACCGAAGCACACTAGGCTGCCCTGTCCTTCACTGTCTCCTGGAATTAGCATAAACTCATGTCTGTTGAGGAGAAGGCAATGGCAACCCACTCCAGTACTCTTGCCTGGAAAACCCCATGGGCGGAAGAGCCTGGTAGGCTGCAGTCCATGGGGTTGTGAACAGTTGGACATGACTGAGTGACCTCACTTTCACTTTTCACTTTCATGCATTGGAGAAGGAAGTGGCAACCCACTCCAGTGTTCTTGCCTGGAGAATCCCAGGGATGCGGAATCCCGGTGGGCTGCTGTCTATGGGGTCGCACAGAGTCAGACACGACTGAAACAACTTGGCGGCAGCAGCAGCAGCAGCAGCAGCAGCAGCAGCAGCATGTCCACTGAGTCAGTGATGCCATTCAACCATTTCATCCTCTGTTGCCCCTTCTCCTCCTGCTCTCAACCTTTCCCAGTATCAGGGTCTTTTCCAGTAAGTCAGTTCTTAGCGACAGGTGGCCAGAGTACTGCAACGTCAGTTTCAGCATCAGACTTCCAATGAATATTCAAGGTTGATTTCCTTTGGGATTGACAGGTTTGATCTCCTTGTTGTCCAAAGGATTCTCAAGAGTCTTCTTCAGCACCACATTTTGAAGGCATCAATTCTTTGGTGTTCAGCCATTTTTATTATCCAGCACTCACGTCTATACATGACTACTGGAAAAACCATAGGTTTAACTATATGGACATTTATCAGCAACGTGACATCTCTGCTTTTTAAGAAACTGTCTAGGTTTGCCATAGCTTTTCTTCCAAAGAGCAAGTGTCTTTTAATTTCATGGCTGCAATCACTATCTGTAGTTATTTTGGAGCCCAAGAAAGTGAAGTCTCTCACTGTTTCTACTTTTTCCCCCTGCTCACTAAATTGGGTGATTTATATGAAAAAGAATCAGCATTTTTTAAATTTTTATTGGATTATAGTTGATTGGCAATGTTCTATTAGTTTCAGGTATACAGCAAAGTGATTCAGTTATAAATACATTCATTCTTTTTCAGGTTTTTTTCTCATATAGGTTATCACAGAATATTGATAAAATCCCCTATGCTGTATGATAAATAGGTCCTTGGTGATCATCTACCTTATACATAGTAATGTGCATATGTTAATCACAAGTTCCTGATTTATCACTCTCTCTCAAAGGTCAGTGGTCTTATCCAATTCATCTAGTCTACTTGTGTGGTTCTCAAACAAATGAATTCACACCACATTATTTAAAACCTTTCTAAAGGAAAGAGAGACTAAATCTTGTTGATCCCATTTTAAATTTCTGCAGTATATTTATACTCCAATGATACCTACCTACTAAGAGTCATCCTTTAGATAAAATACTCCATGTCTAGATATTATTTCCCTGGCCAAGGGTATTGCATTTGGCATTCAAAGGCTTTAATTTTGCTGTAACAGAAAGTGTGGGCTTCACTGGTGTCTCAGTGGTAAACAATCCGCCTGCCAAAGCAGGAGATAAGAGAGATTCAAGTTCGATCCTTGCATTGGGAAGATCCTCTGGAGAAAGAAATGACAACCCACTCCAGTATTCTTGTCTGGAGAATTCCATGGACAGAGGAACCTGGAGGGCTACAGTCCATGGGTTCACAAAGAGTCGGACACAACTCAGTGGCTGAGCACGCGTGCAAGAGTCAATGATTACCTGAAACTTAATAGAATAAAACATATTTTTCCACAAGTTTTATAAAGTAACTTCATACTGAAAAGAAGTATTGTGTTATAGATATGAAATAGAATTCCAAAATCAAACAATCCCAAATTTAAATCCAGGATCTGTCATTTATTACCTACATGACCTTGAATAAGTTACCTAATGTTTATGAACATTTAGTTTCTTATCTGTAAAGTGGATAATAATTTAGAGAATGTTAAGAGAACTGAGGCTTCCTAAATGGGCTCAGTGGTAAAGAATCGGCCTGTGAATGCAGGAGATGCAAGAGAACTGGGTATGATCTCTGTGTTGGGAAGATCCCCTGGAGTAGGAAATGGCAATCCATTCAAATATTCTTGTCTCAAAAATCCCATGGATGGAGGAGACTGGCAGGCTACAGACCATGAGGTCACAAAGAGTCAGACACGACTGAGCACACACACATGCACTCATGCAAGAGGACTGAAAACCTACTCTAGATCAAGAACTGAGTACTAGGTTTAGCTTATTTAATGCACTCAATAAATGCTTGCTTTTCTATTATTTTATACTAAATTTCTGAACCAACATTTTCTTTCCTGTGTTGTTAATTTTACTAAGGCAGTTAAAACAGTACAATTCTGCTGTTATGAAAGAAACATCTATTCCCTATACTGAGAACAAAGGTTTGCTTAGAAGGCAAGAGAAAAAAGGACGAATAGGAAGAAATTTCCCCTTTGTCTGGTAGCTCCAAGAGATGTTTTTGTTCTTTTTTTCTTTTTTTTTTGTAAGAAATTAAATTAATTTTTTTTTTACTGTTAAAGCATGAAGAAATCAACTTTCTCCTGTAAGATCTATAAGTGAATAAATGAAATTCCTTCTATCATTTCTGTTCTTAAACATAGGGTATCTGTTACAGCAGACCCTGATTAAAATCGTACCAGCTTCTGAGACAGAACAGATTTGTCTTGCTCAAAAACTTAGAGACAAATGAAAGTACTTAACAGAGAGATAATTAATGGGGATCGTTGAGTTGGCCAGAAATTTTTTGAAAGAAAGATTAGAACTCTTACTTTTAACTACTAAGGATGAAAAAGAGAAATTTTAGAAAGTATACCCTAACTGATGCTAAGTAATTGAAAGAACTTTCTGCTTAATTCCTTTTTGTCACTTATTCCCAAGGATGTCTACCTCTAACTTTCTCCTGTAAGATCTATAAGTGAATAAATGAAATTCCTTCTATCATTTCTGTTCTTAAACATAGGGTATCTGTTACAGCAGACCCTGATTAAAATCGTACCAGCTTCTGAGACAGAACAGATTTGTCTTGCTCAAAAACTTAGAGACAAATGAAAGTACTTAACAGAGAGATAATTAATGGGGATCGTTGAGTTGGCCAGAAATTTTTTGAAAGAAAGATTAGAACTCTTACTTTTAACTACTAAGGATGAAAAAGAGAAATTTTAGAAAGTATACCCTAACTGATGCTAAGTAATTGAAAGAACTTTCTGCTTAATTCCTTTTTGTCACTTATTCCCAAGGATGTCTACCTCCAAGCTTTCAGGGCAAGGTCAATTTTCTGCTAGAATCCATCTAGAAAAAAAAATGCTTTGTGGCTGGAATGTGTCTTGCCCATCACAGCATGGGAACCAGTTTTCATGCCAGGGCTCAGCAAACATCTGAAAGGACAAATGTGTTTGTGAGAGGTGATATCCCAGGTTATCAAGCTGTAAGTTCTTTCCTCTACTGAACTTTTGCAAATCATGAGAATAAAAGTCAGCCAATGACTCAAAATAAACTCTTCAAAGCATTCTTTTTCTCCTGACTGTCCCTGTTGGGGAGTTTTATCCCTCTGCAACCTGACCTTCTTGTTCAAAGCTTCTGATCAATTCCCCAGCTAAGTGTTGTCTCTACAGAGTTGAGATCACTGCTGAAATTTCAAATATTGACATTTTTGAACACCTGGGTGAGAAGCTCCTGGTGAGATAAGACAGAGAAATAACAGAGTAGGTTCATCAGTGTACTGCAAACGTTTGGCATTCTAGAGACGGACTGACAATAATTCAGAGAGATTAACAGCTTAATGGGCTTCCCTGATAGCTTGGCTGGTAAAGAACACGCCTGCCAGTGCAGGAGCTGCAGGTTCAGTCCTTGGGTCGCAAGATCCCTGGAAGAAGAAATGGCAATCCACTCCAGTATTCTTGCCTAGAAAATCCCACGGACAGAGGAGCCTGTCAGGCTGCAGTCCGTGGGGTCAGAAAAGAGTCAGACATGACTTAGCGACTAAACAACAACAGCTTAATACTTTTGGCCAAGGTTCCTAATGTCAACCCCAGATATTCCTTTCACTGTGATACGACCAGGTAGAAAGAAACCTTCTCAGCCTTCAAAAATGTTATCTTCTTCTGCCTTTATAACAAGATATAGGTAATCCTGAGCTGTGGCTGAGATTTCTCCTTTTCAAGATAGAAAATTTTCAGTGACCGATTAAATGTATTTTGGAGTTTCTCTAACGCATATGTCACCAAAGTTCTGAAGGAGACAAGACACACTTGTCTACATCAGGAAGGAAAAAACAGGGCAGGCCCCTAGAAATCCCAGTGGCGTGAGAATCAAAGCAGACTCTTTGCAGAAACACTGATAAGAAATTCAAGTCAAATAAGCACAAGTGTCAGAGTCGATTCTCTCCTGGACACATACCATGTGGAGCACTTTATTTCAGAGGAAAGCAGAAGATGTCCTTGTAGAAAAGATAAAAAATTGGGAAAACTGACCATGCATTTCCATCCTAAAGTTACAAATAACTGAGAGAGTAAGGAAAAGGAAAAATCACGTAAGCAAAAGTGGGAGATTGGGATCGACATGTACACCTTACCAAGTGTAAAACAGCTAGTGAGATCATCTGTACCATCTTTCTAGATTCCATATACATGCATTAATAAACAATAATTGTCTTTCTCTTTCTGACTTACTTCACAGGGGAACAAAAGAATAGACTTTTGGACTCAGTGAGAGGAGAGAGTGGGATGATTTGAGAGAATAGCATTGAAACACACACATTACCATATGTAAAACAGATAGCCAGTGGGAGTTTTTATGACTCAGGATGCTAAAAAAAAAAAAGACAAAGCCAGTGGGAAGCTGCTGTATAGCACAGGGAACTAGCTTAGTGCTCTGTGATGACCTCTAGAGGGACAGAATGGGAGACTGGGAGGTAGGTCTAAGGAGAGGATATGTGTACATACATAGATGATTCAATTCTTTGTACACCAGAAACTAACACGACATTGTAAAGCAACTATATCCCAATTAAAAAAAAAAGCCCTCAGTGAGCAAGACAGATCAATCAAACAGAATATACACATCCAACTATTGAGGCAGGAGCCATTCTCACCAGGTAAGATAAGCTCATTTATAGTGAAACAAGGCAAGAAATGAAAGCAACCTAAGTATCTGTCAGCAGATGAATGGATAATGGACACACATTTTGTGTGTAGACACACACGTACACACACACACACACACATAGACACACTGGACAAACAATACAATTTTTAAAAATAAAAATATTTTTAAAAGATAGGACAGGGCTTCCCAGATGGCTCAGCAGTAAAGAATCTGCCTGCTCATGCAGGAGACACAAGAGATGTGGGTTCGATCCCTGGATTGGGAAGATTCTCTGGAGGAGGATATGACAACTCAATCCAATATTCTTGCCAGGAAAATCCCATGCACAGAGGAGCCTAGCAAGCTACAGTTCTGAGAGTGACTGGCAGACCACTTCAGTATTCTTGCCTTGAGAACTCCATGAGCAGTATTAAAAGGCTACAGTACATGGGGTCACAAGGAGTTGGATACAACTGAAGTCACTAAGCATGCACGCAAGGATGGGACAAAGGAGCTCTGAGGCAGAATTCAGCCCCCAGAAAAGATGGGCAAACAGAAAATGAGATGGTCATGGCTGTTGGTCATGGCTGTTCTCAGACATTGAAATGAGGCTGCATTTTCCAACAGGAACCATTCAAAGCACCAGACTGTCAAGAACCCTTCAAAAAAATTAGTCTAAAAAGAGTGGATGTGTGTACAACTGATTCACTTTGCACAGCTGAATTAAACACAACATTGAAAGTCAGTGTATTTTAATAAAAATCAAAAGAAAAGAAAACTTTTCCACACGTGGTGAAGATTATTGAGGTGGCCAAAAAGTTCATTTAAGTTTTTCCATTCAATGTGGCGGAAATGAACTTTTTTGGCTAATCCAATAGATTCAGTCAGTTAAGTTTCAGTTTTCTTATGGACACCAAATTAAATTTTTTTCATCAGGTTTGTTTCACTAGAAAGGTTGGAAATCACTGCTGGAAGAATGAAGGAAACCAGGCTCATTAGACTACATTTGCTAGGAAGTGGTTTCTAATCTTACAAAGCTTGTTTCTCATGGAGCTTGGTCCTGAGTGGGCTGGAATTGGTGATACTAGAATGCCTTGCATGAATCCATCTCTCCACCTTCCTCTTTGCCCTGGAACCCATCACTACCATGTCATGTAATAGATTGCCTTTTGTCATTTTTCACAATTTAGCTAAAGATTGGCAGGTAGGATGACAACTGGAGTATCATTTAAACCAGAGATATACTATTTACCTCTCAAAATTATTGCAAAGATTGAATGTGATCAATTATGCACAGCTGATGGTTATGATGTCTTTATGTATTCAATATATAGTAATTGTAATCATAATCATCATCATTATTAAGAAACATAAGCATCTTTCTTCCTATTAGCTGACAACTAAGATCCTGCAATGCAGGAGACCTGGGTTCAATCCCTGGGTCGGGAAGATGCCCTGGAGAAGGAGATGGCACCCCACTCCAGTACTCTTGCCTGGAGAATCCCATGGATGGAGGAGCCTGGTGGGCTACAGTCCATGGGGTCACAAAGAGTCATTTGCTACTACTGAGCAATTTCACTTTTACTTTCAAGATACCCAAAGGGAATATAGAAATGTAGGGAATCCAACATCAGTAACGGAAAAAAAAAAAAAAAAGTGGAATCCTGTAGGGGCTTCCCAGTCAGCACAGTAGTAAAAAATCTGCCTGCCAATGCAGATGTTAAAGCCACGGGTTTGACCTCTGAGTTGGGAAGATCTCCTTGAGGAGGAAATGGCATCCCACTAAGTCTTCTTGCCTGAAAATTCCCATGGACAGAGAAGCCTGGAGGGCTACAGTCCACTGGGGTCACAAAGAGTCAGACATGACTGAGCACATAGCACACACAAACATATCCAACAGACAGATATTTCTGTTAGTGGCATTTCAAAGAACTAACTTACAAAATCCTTTATCCAGAAACTGGTACATTGCCTTAAGTAGTAAATAGAAAAGATATTTGCAAACTGTCATGAACGCCCACTTATCTAAAAGAAAATATCTAAAGTTAAATGAAGGCTGTGAGAAAAATGGAGAGCACTCCATTTTATATCAGTTTCACCCCTGTTTTAACTGCAGCACATAGATACAATTTTCCTGGGAGATCTAAGAAGTTAGCAGGTGGTGAGTCTTCTGACACAGCAGCTCCTAGAAAGAATCCATTCACAGCTGCATCATCGCCAGGGAGTCTCAAGCCCAGCTGTATGGCTGGATCATTTAGAACCTGCAAGATATACTTATGTTTCTGAGTCCTTTTTGCCCAGAGATTCCAATTTAATTGGTGCATTCCACAGGTTACAACCTGTACTTGTACCTGGCATCTGAAGTATGCATTGGGGGTGGGGGGAAGTCTTGGAGGACTGAACCTTTGACCTGTAAGAGCTGACACTATCTCCTGGTACTAGGAGTCAGCACTAAGTTAAATTGTAGGACACACAGTTGATGTCACAGAGAACTGCTTGGTGTGATGAAAAATCTCCATATATTTGATGAATAGAAGTGATAAGAAGTGAGGTGTTCTATATAAAAGTAAGAGACTCACAAGAAAGAAACACACAGACAGGAATAATGGGGTTTTCCTCTACTCAGGAAGGAAAAAGTCAGAGTTTTTCCATTATAGTGACAGAGTAATAAAAGAGGAATACTGATCCTAGATAAGATATCTGATACATTTGTACTCTAACAGGTCAAATGGCATCGAGGGGCCATGGTCTTTCATTTTCCTCCCCAGGTTGGTGGATACCAGGCCTATTTGTATCACCATTCTGTGAGCAAAGCTAAATGATTCTTTAATCTGTCTCCTTTCTCTCCACACATCAATGTCAGAGTGGCTTTGGATAATGAGGTCTGTGATTATGAAGAAACTCTGTTCAGTGAAACTACCGTAGTTTTTGCTATGACCTTGTTCAGTTTTTTCAGTGAGTTTTCAATGAAACTTTTTCTGTTTTTTGTCTTTTTTAAACTCTCATTTCCTTCCATAGATCAAAACATGATACAAACCCATGCAAGTATTTTCCTCCACTGAAAACATTCAAATTTTGAATTAATATTTTTTTAAATAAAATGCCAGTGACTAGAACTTGTATTGCTTATTTAGAAAAGAGACAGTTAATAATTGCCTTACCTAATTATAATAACCTTTTAAATATGAGTTTAAGTAAAAATAAATTTTAAATAGAAATAGATTTTCTTAAGAAAATATTTCATGACATCACAAAACTAGTGGATAATACTATTTTATTACTATGTAACATTTATTTATTAATACTGAGTAATATTATTACAAATTTTTTTCAATAATTATTGCACAATTAATTTTTTAAAGTTCTCATAATCTGTCCCATTTTATCTGATCCATAATCCCATGAGATAGGCAAAAAAGGATGTAACCCTATATTGCAGAGAATAGAACAAGGCACCTAGAACCAATTATCTCTTCTAATAGTTCATATCTTACGGAAAATGGTCCAACTGCCAAGAGTTGCACACTGTTGCTGGGACTGGGTAATTGATTAGGAACATTAGAAAGGAGGAGGGAACTTGCCAGAGTGATTAAGACTCTGTACTTTCAATGTAGGGGATGTGGGTCTGATCCCTTCTCAAGGAACTAAGGCTTGGCCAAAATAAATAAATAAATCCCATAGAGCATTTTAAAAAGGGGGATAGAAACCTGAAATTTTTTGAATACCTACTCCATGCGAGACATCATTTGCTTAAACAATAAAGGTGCACTCAACATTGTTATTTAGTACAGCCAGAGAATGTGGAGTTCAGTTACTTAACCTGATTATAAGAATATCTAAATATTCATCAGTTGGCAGTCAAGGCAGAGTGCAGTCATTGTGAGATGGGTACCATTTGAACAAAGGGATGGGTTACAAGAGCCAAAATTTTTTTTTTTAAAATGATAAATTACTTGCCTAAGAAGATAATCTGTTGACAATACACACCATCATCTTTAGAATTGTGATCCTTATTCCTGATACAAACACCATTTGGGGTTTAGCTCTACCCCTGGATAAATCATCTGATTCTATTAATATCCAACTCACCCCATATGGCTTAGCATTTTCCTAAATGTTTTTTTCATTTTGTTAGGGGAAACATACTGACTGAAACTGCCCACCCTGGCCAGGCACCACAGTAACCATCTGCATGAGTTGTTTTGTGACAGGAGGTCCTGGTAAGGAACATGAAACTAATAGCCACCACCAACAGGAAGAGTTTGAGAAAGGTCTAAAGGAGACTCACATTGTCAGACCACCTCCCAGAATCTTTCTCACTGGCATCCACCTTGGCTAAACAAGACGTGCACACCATCACCTTAAAACCTGAGACTGGGAGCCACACGGCAGAGCAGGTCTCCCTCTTACCCTACTGCTCTCCGCCCAGGTGCCCTTTCCCAATAAAATCTCTTGCTTTGCCAGCACATGTGTCTTCTTGAAGAATTCATTTCTGAGTGTTAGATAAGAGCCCAGTTTCCAGCCTTGGAAGGGGTCCCCCTTCCTGCAACAATTTCAGCTCTATTCTGTGCTGACACTTTTGGGTAAACCATGGTAAATCATGCATGTTCTGCTTGCAGTGGCAGCTAGCAGTCCTTGTAGGCTATCCAGCACTTGAAATTGTGGCTAATGTAAACAGAGATATACTATAAGTGTAAAATACACACTGGGTTTTGAAATTTTAATTCAAATAAATAATGTAAGTTACATCATTAATAAGCTATCAAGTTGACTAGATATTGAGATAGTTTATATTCTTGAGTCAAATAAAATGCAATATTAATATAAATTTCACCTGTTTGCTTTTGACTTTTTTACTGTGGCTTCTGGAAAATTTTAAATTACATGTGTGATAGTTCTACTCGAAGTAGATAGTACTACTAGAAGTATAGTCAAAGCTATGGTTTTTCTAGTAGTCATGTAAGGATGTGAGAGTAGGACAATAAAAAGGTCTGGGTGCTGAAGAATTGATGCCTTTGAACTGTGGTGCTGGAGAAGACTCCTAATAGTCCTTTGGACAGCAAGGAGATCAAAGTGGTCAATCCTAAAAGAAATAAATCCTGAATATTCATTGGAAGGACTGATGCTGAAGTGCTGAAGCTCCAATACTTTGGCCACCTGATATGAAGTGTCAACTTGAGGACACTGATACTGGGAAAGACTGGCAGGAGGAGAAGGGGATAACAGAGGACGATGGTTGGATGGCATCACCGACTCAATAGAATGAATCTGAGCAAACTCCAGGAAATAGTGAAGGACAAGGAAGCCTGGCATGCTTGGTGTTCATGGAGTCACAAAGAGTCAGACATGACCGAGCAACTGAATAACAAGGAGTGCTATGTCAGTCTTGACTCTTCTTGTGAATGTAACACCACTCAGATTCTCTAAGCTATAAAAGAAATAAATAGCTTTCAAAGAATTAAAATGTATCAAAATATGTCTAATCCAAAGAATATACTAAGTCAAAATCTATTTTCTGTGATAATTTTGAAGCAAGTTAAAATTTCAAGAGTCAACACAATTGCAATACATACTACTTTAGAATAGTGGAGGAAGTAAACTAAGAAATGTGAATTCCTTGGTACATAGAGTGCCCTACTCAGGGTTCCTGGCTGCAAA
Source organism: Madoqua kirkii (assembly GCA_006408675.1). Taxonomy (NCBI): domain Eukaryota; kingdom Metazoa; phylum Chordata; class Mammalia; order Artiodactyla; family Bovidae; genus Madoqua; species Madoqua kirkii. The sequence continues at coordinate 11,696 of SJYC01024125.1, read as the reverse complement.
TAATTTGGATAGGATCTGGATAGTTAAGCTGAATATCAAAGAATATGAGATAGTTCACAGAATCACTAGAAGACCTGAAGTAACAGATTCAAGACTAATTTTCCAAGAACATTATCCCAAAACCAAAATAAACAAAATTATATTTTTGCCAGCAAGATGGAAGCTCATTGTTGAACCTGTTCACATCACTCATTTCTAAATCAAAGTTCCCTGAGAGAATGTATGCTTGGTGGAGTTAATGTCAGTGTCTGGGTTGTCAAGGAGTTGTGAGTCTGAGTTTTTAATTGTATGTTAGAAAATTGATGCTTACAGCATCAAGATTTCTGGAAGTTCACTCAAAAGATGATGATCAACTGTAAACATGAAGATCAGATAGCATGTGATAAACTATTTTTCTGGAAGATGAGTGTCTTTTGAATATTTGTCATTTTCTCAATAACTTAGCATGAGCATGAAGCATTGCCAGTAAGAAAGTAAACTGGTTCAGCCTTCAGTTAGACAAAAATAACACATTCTCAGTGATTCCATTTAGATGACGAACTGGACAAAGCATGATTAATCTAGGAAAAGAGATATAGAAGGTCAATTACATATGTCTGGTGAAGATTGACTGGAAGGGTTAATAAGAAGGTTTCTGGGGTGATGGACTTGTTCTATGTTCTGATTATGGTGAATATGTTTATCAAAACTCACCAATTTGTACACATATAGTCTGTACATTGCAATGTATGTAAATTCTACTTCAATGGAAAAAAATACTTAAATATAGAATGAATAGCTCTATCAGTTTTAAGTGTTACTTTTCTAGTCTGTGTAATTCTATACACAGAGCCTCCTTTAATGTATGAACCCATGTCTCCCAAGCCACTCCAGGCCTCCTAAATTTCTAGGCAATAAATGAGGTAAGCAATAATGTAGGGGAGAAGGAGGTGACTAGATTCTGATAATTCAAAACTAAAATATTTATTAAAAATTAGCCACAGAGTGAAAAATTTATAATCAAAAACTGTAATCACTGATGAAAGAAATTAATGAAGACATAAATACAGGGAAAGATATCCCATGTTTATGAATCAAAAGACTTCGTATTGTTAAAATGTCTATACTACCCAAAGCCATATGTAGATTTAATGCAATTCCCATCAAAATTCCAAAGACATTTTTTCACATAAATAAAAAGAACAATTCCAAAATTCATATAGAACAACAACAACCAAAAGATCCCAAATAGCCAAAGGAATCTTGAGAAAGAACAAAGCTGGAGGCATCAGACTTCCTTATTTCAAGCTTTACTACAACGTGATGGTAATAAAACAGTATGCGTGACATATAGACACACAGAACAGTGAAACAGAATCCAGAGCCAGAAATAAACACACACACGGTCAACTAAACAAAACCAGGCCAGAGGCACAAGAACGTTCATAAATAGGTTCATATCCAACCCTTCTCACACCATCTATCTGCTTGGGATGTTTTCTTACTAGTTTTTTTGTTTAATCGAATCTATCAAAAAATAATCACTTGTGATTCCAATATCACAGAGCAAAATACTTAGGAAGTAATAATAATAATAAAAACTCAAGGAACGTAGCTAGCTCTCACTCACCCCTAGTGCATTTTTAAAACTTAAACTTTTTAATTTGTTGTGGGGTGGGGGTTGGGCCACAGTATTTTCTATGATGTTTGTCTGGAGCAGGACAATTATCATTGAAAAATAATTTTGTATTGCCATGCTTCCTCTCTTCTGGTCCTTTGGATAGAAAGCTTTGGTTCAGGATTTTTTTTTTTCCTGCACCTGGCAATATTTTTGGGTTGCCAGTTTTTTCTGCTCCAAGTTTGGTATATATCAGACAGAAAAGGAACCCAGGCAGTTAAGCATCATATTATTCCCTGGGTTTTGAGATCCATCACCCATCTGCCTTCATCTCTACAGCTTTCCAAGTCATCTTAAGTTAGTTTCTATGTAAATGTTCAAATTTTTTAGTTGAACTTGCCAAGAGAACTAGGAGTAAGTACTACTTCATCTTCCAGAAGCAGAAGTTTTCCCTGTGTGTATTTTATCATGTCCTTATCATTTTATCACTCTAAATTATGACTACTGACTTTTCTATATCTCCCATACTAGGTACTTTCTACTATAACAAGCAAACCACCTCAGAATTCAAGGGCTAAAAACTATATACCTTTATTTGCTCAGAGGTCTATGAATTGATGATTTAGAATAGATGGTTCCTCTGAGTTGAGATGGGCTCTTCACATGCCTTATAGTTGACTAGTTATCAGCTAGGATCACTTGGCTCTCTTCTGTGAGTTTTTTGCATCCCTCTCAGAGGCTAACCCTGAAATATTCTCACAGTTCAAGCAGAAGCAAAGAGGCACCTTTTTAAAGTCTCAGGTGCCTCACCTATGCTAAAATTCCATTGGCCAAAACAAGTCACATAGTCAAACTCAGAATCAAGGTGCATAGAAATACACTGCCTTTTCAGCCAGAAGAATTCAGAATTTCAAGTCAAATGATTCATATACAGATAGGATGAAGAATTGGGGTCATTTGTACAATCAGTCTGTGCTTCCCTGGTGACTCAGTCAGTAAAGAATTCACTTGCAATGCAGGAGATGCAGGTTTGATCCCTGGGTGGGGAAGATGCCCTGGAGAAGGAAATGGCAACCCACTCCAGTATTCTTGCCTAGGAAATCCTAGGGACAGAGGGGTCTGGGGAGCTACAGTCCATGGGGTCATGAGAGTCAGACACCACTTAGCAACTAAACTACCACCATACAATCAGTCTACCACTCTCCCACCACCATGGGTAAGCTCCTTCAGAGCAAAGAGATATTCTGTGTTCATCCTTACATCTTCAACACCTTAGGGGCTAAAAGATTCAGAATAAGTGTTCAGTATGAATGAATGACTAGCAGCATTTCATTTATTTGTCATCCATTTGAAGATGGGAAGGCAAACTTTCCAGGTCTCTGAAATCTGTCAGTAAATTTGAGTTGTTGGTGTCTAGACGGATACCAGTAATGTGCCCCCTCTTGGGGCATTTACCAATTATGAGCTGTTGGTCACTTTTTTTTTTTTCATGAATCTTAACTATTCACTGCAGCTTACCTTGTATTACATCGAATTCACTATCTAAAAGTTTTTACTGTACCAACAGTGAACATTAGAGCCATCCAGAAATTTCAAAGCAGGCAACATTCCTCCAAAACTAACCAGATTTACTTCATTTTATATCAGTCTGTTTTCTTGCCTGGGAATGGAATGAAATCTTGTTACATTCAGGGAGACTTGTCCATTTTGGGTTACAGATGGCTCTTAGATTCTGACCCTGCTGTTTCTCCAAGTATCCAGCACTTTCTTCTTCCAGTCTAGTGCCTTCCACGCTGCTCACAACATGAAGAGAATTATTATATTATGCCTCTCACACTTCTGGTAGAATCTTCTTTTCAAAGTTCAGTATAAGTACCTATACTTAGTCAAGTCCTAGAGATGTCTTTGAGTCTTTAACTGGAATGATGCAATCTATATAAGCCAACTTTTATCAAATAGATATATAGTGAATCCTAGAGTTAAACACTCATTTCTTCTAAGATTGTGCAGACTGAAAATGCAAATTAAAGTTGATTTAGACATTCACTCCCAAGGAGTGGTATATTAATACCTTTGTAAAGAAAACTATGGCATGTCATGATACAGCTCTACACTTTTGAAGTCAATGCCACCTTGCTCTCCTCCAAAATATATCCCAAAGTCTATGACAAAATAATTTACAACCACTCTTGAAACCTCTAATTTCCCTTCCAAATAGGTAAAAGATACATAGCAGATTTTTTAGACATTCACTCCCAAGGAGTGGTATATTAATACCTTTGTAAAGAAAACTATGGCATGTCATGATACAGCTCTACACTTTTGAAGTCAATGCCACCTTGCTCTCCTCCAAAATATATCCCAAAGTCTATGACAAAATAATTTACAACCACTCTTGAAACCTCTAATTTCCCTTCCAAATAGGTAAAAGATACATAGCAGATTGTGTCAGAGGAAATTTGAAACTTTTATATTTGTTTTAAAAAAAATCATCTGCTGCAAAAAGTATTCAAGAAATATCTAATTTTAAAAAATCCTCCTCATTGGAGAGAGAACATGATAGGTTTTACAATGCTCAAAAAAAAAATGAAATTTTCTGCCTTTACTCCTATAAAGGAAACAAAATAAACTTATGATAGTGAAGAGAACAAGAAAAGATATCTCCTGTTTTCTCTTTCCACTTTTATGTTCTTAATCTTAACTATTTCTAATCCACTACACATTTGTTTTATATGATGAGAGTGATTAAAAAAAAAAAAACAGAACCAAGGTCAAAACTTGAAATGGTTAGAAGAATCAAGTTAATCACGTTAGGGAGTTTGTAATTATTGCAATTTTTTAAAAACCTATTATGCAACAATGATCTGCAGAGATTTCCATTTATTGACTTACCAATAAATATTTAATGAATAGCTATTATAAGATCACAATTAAAGCCTGCTGGATATAGTTAAAGAATACAAGGATGAATCAGTGTACAGAGTTACAAAAAAAGATTTAAAAATGAAACTAAGTAGATGAATGGAGAATGAATGGATAAATGAATAGGTGGATGGAAAGAAGATAGATAGAAGAAATATAATACAAAAAGAAAGAGAATAAAATTAAAATGATGGAGGGGGCACTCCTAAGATGGCAGAAGAATAGGATGGGGAGACCACTTTCTCCCCAACAAATTCATCAAAAGATCATTTGAACATTGAGTAAATTTCACAAAACAACTTCTGAATGCTGGCAGAGGACACCCAGAAAGGCAGCCCACTGTCTTTGAAAGGAGGTAGGACAAAACATAAAAGATAAAAAGAGAAACAAAAGAGTTAGGGATGGAAATCCATCCTGGGGAGGGAGTTGTAAAAGAGAAGTTTCCAAACACCAGGAAACCCTCTCACCAGCGGGTCTGGGGGGACTTTTGGAATCTCAGAGGGCAACACAACCAAGAGGAAAAAATAAAGAAATAAAACCCACAGATTACGCGCCTAACCACAGCTCCCATTGGAGAAGTAGCCCAGATGCTCGCATCCACCACCGGCAAGCGGGGGCTGATCAGGGAGGCGCGGGCTGCATTGCTTAGGGTAAGGACTGGGCCTGAATGCCCTGAGGACAATCTGAGGGAGCTAACGTGAGACAGCAACCCAAACAGTGAGACAGCAAGAGAGAGAGAGATAAAAAAACAAAGAGAGAACTTTCCTGCAAAAAGCTTTAACCTAAGTCACTGCTGGGCCCACTCATGGAACAATGGACTGAGCGAATATCAGAGGAGAGTTAGCCTGTAGCGGACCGGCCCATCCCCTCCTGGAGGCAGCGAGGCAGGCTGGCAACAGCTAGAGCCAGAAGGCAAGGGGCAAACTCGGCCCCAGAGATGACATCCTCTACCAAACTGCAAGCAGGCTGCCAGTTGCTAACAAAGTCTCCTGGGATCCTGGATAGTTGACATCTGCCAGGAGGGTCACAGCCAAAGATCAGCTCCCCAAGGAGACACATGGCACGCCTGAGGCGGCACTCCCACTGCACACCCAGGAAACCGAGGGGCTGGGACCGGGGAGACATTATGATGCGCTGCACACCTCAGGAGTGTGTGCTCACCAAGCACCTCGTCACCTTAGCTGCCTGGACCTGGGGAGGGCACAAAACACATGCCAAACTGAGTCTGTGCCTTTGTGGAGTACCTGAGAACCTGAACCTGAGCAGCTTAGACTTGGGAAGTGCATGCAACTCAGTGCTTGCCTTAGACAGTTCCTCTGCAGAGCAACCTGGAGCCTGAGCAGAGTAGACCAGGAAAACACACACGCAGTGAGTGGGGGCAAACCCAGTGTGGCCCAGACACTGCGAGCACTCCCCCCCACACCAGGGATATTTGCTTGCAGGGTTCCTCCCTCTCCGCAGCACAATTGAAAAAGTGAGCCTAAATAAACGACCACCTTCGCCCCCTTGTGTCAAGGTAGAAATCAGACAGGGAATAGACTTGCAGAGGAAGCCAAAATAAACAAAGAAGAGGGAACCGCTTTGGAAGTGACAAGTGCAACAGATTAAAATAGTTAGCACTGACTACATCAGAAGGGGCCTATAGACTTTGAGAAGAAGTATAAGCTGGAACAAGGAACTATCTGAAACTGAACTAATGCCACACTACCCTCAACAGCTACAGAGAAAATCCTAGATATATTTTACTATTATCATTTTTTAATTTTTTAAAAAATTTAAGTTATTTATTACTCTTTTAATTTTCATTTTTAAAACCTATTATTACCTTGCAAAATAAGACTCTATTTTTAAAGCAAATTTCATATGTATGTTTTTTATAATATTTGCAATTTTTTAATATTGTATTTTTGAGAGTCTAATCTATACTCTAGATTTTTAATCTGTGCTTTTTGATATTTGTTATCAATTTTGTGCCTTTAAGAATCCAATCTTCAGTATCCATTTCTATTTAGGAGTGTGATTACTGGCTTGATTGCTCTCTCCTCTTTTGACTCTCCTTTTTCTCCCCCAGGTCACTTCTATCTCTTCCCTCCCCCTTCTCTTCTGTATTTAACTCTGCGAATCTCTTTAGGTGTTCTAGGCTGTGGAGAACACTTAGGGAACTGATCACAGACTAGATTTGTCTCTCTCCTTTTGACCCCCCCCCTCCTCTCCTCTTCTGGAGAGGGCAATGGGACCCCACTCCAGTACTCTTGCCTGTAAAATCCCATGGACGGCAGAGCCTGGTAGGCTGCAGTCCATGGGGTCGTGAAGAGTCAGACACGACTGAGTGACTTCACTTTCACTTTTCACTTTCATGCATTGGACAAGGAAATGGCAACCCACTCCAGTGTTCTTGCCTGGAGAATCCCAGGTGTGGGGGAGCCCAGTGGGTTGCCGTCTATGGGGTTACACAGAGTTATACATGACTGAAGCAACTTAGCAGCAGCAGCAACAGCCTCTCCTCTTGGTCACCTCTATCTCCTTCCTCCCTCTTCTTTTCTCTATGGAACTCTGTGAATCTTTCTGAGTGTTCCAAACTGTGGAGAGCAAATAAGGAATTGATTACTGGCTAGATTGCTTTCTCCCTTTTTGATTTCCCCTCTTCTCCTCCTGGTCACCTCTATCTCCCTCCTCCCTCTTCTCTTCTCCACGTAACTCTACAAACCTCTCTGGGTGTCCCTCACTGTGGAGAATTTTTTCACCATTAACCTAGATGTTTTATCATCAGTGCTGTATGGATAGAGAAGTCTTGAGACTACTGTAAGAATAAGATTGAAAGCCAGAAGTAGAAGGTTTAAATCCAAAACTTGAGAACTCCAGAAAACGCCTGACTTCGGGAAACGTTAATCAACAAAAGCTCATTCAAAATCCTCCATACCTACACTGAAACCAAGCTCCACCCAAGAGCCAACAAGCTTCAGAGCAAGACATACCAAGCTAATTCTCCAACAATGCAGGAACATAACCCGGAGACTTAAAATACAGGCGGCCAAAAGTTACACCAAACCCATAGACACCTCAAAACTCACTACTGGGCAGTTCATTGCACTCCAGAGAGAAGAGCTCCAGCTCCACCCACCAGAACACCAAAGCAAGCTTCCCTAATGAGGAGACCTTGACAAGCCACTCATGCAACCCCACCCACAGGGAGGAACTTCCACAATAAAGAGGAACCACAAATTTCCAGCATACAGAAAGGCCACCTCAAACACAGCAACCTAAACAAGATGAAAAGGGAGAGAAATATTCAACAGGTAAAGGAATATGATAAAAGCCCACCAAACCAAGCAAAACAAGAGGAGATAGGGGGTCTAGCTGAAAAAGAATTCATAATAATGATAGTTAAGATTATCCAAAATCTTGAAAACAAAATAGCGTTACTGATAGTCTGGAGACAAGGACTGAGAAACAAGAAAGGTTTACCAAGAACCTAGAAGAAATAAAAAAGAGTCCATCAATAATGAATAATGCAATAACTGAGATCAAAAGCACTCTGGAGGGAACCAACAGTAGAATAACTGAGGCAGAAGATAGGATAAGTGAGGTAGAAGGTAGAATGGTGGAAATAAATGAAGCAGAGAGGAAAAAAAAAAGCATTAAAAGAAATGAAGACAACCTCAGAGACCTCTGGGACAATGTTAAATGCTGCAACATTCAAATCATAGGAGTCCCAGAGGAAAAAGAAAAAAGAAAGGCCATGAAAAAATACTTGAGGAGATAATAGTTGAAAGCTTCCCTAAAATGGGGAAGGAAATAGCCACCCAAGTCCAAGAAACCCAGAGAGTCCCAAACAGGATAAACCCAAGGCAAAACACCCCAAGACACATAGTAATGAAATTAATGAAGATTAAACACAAAGAACAAATATTAAAAGCAGCAGGGGAAAAAACAACACACAAGGGGATTCACATAAGGATAACAGCTAGTCTTTCAACAGAAACTCTATAGGCCAGAAAGGAATGGCAGGGCATACTTAAAATGATGAAAGATAAAAACCTACAACACAGATTATTGTACCCAGCAAGGATCTCATTCAAATATGAAGGAGAAATCAAAAGCTTTACAGACAAGCAAAAGCTGAGAGAATTCAGCACCACCAAACCAGCTCTCCAACAAATGCTAAAGGATCTTCTCTAGAGAGGAAATACAGAAAAGGTTCATAAACTTGGACCCAAAACAACACAGTAAATGACAACAGGATCATACTTATCAATAATTACCTTAACATAAATGGGTTGAATGACCCAACCAAAAGGCAAAGACTGAATGGATACAAAAACAAGACCCCTATATATGCTGCCTACAAGAGATCTACCTCAAAACAAGGGACACATACAGACTGAAAATGAAGAGCTGGAAGAAGATATTTCATGCAAATGGGACCTAAAGAAAGCAGGAGTAGCAATACTCATATCAGATAAAATAGACTTTGAAATAAAGGCTGTGAAAAAAGACAAAGAAGGACACTATATAATGATCAAAGGATCAATCCAAGAAGAAGATATAACAATTATAAATATATATGCATCCAACATAGGAACACTGCAATATGTAAGGCAAATGCTAACAAATATAAAAGGGGAAATTAACAGTAACACAATAATAATGGGAGACTAATATGCCACTCATATCTATGGATAGATCAACTAGACAGAAAATTAGCAAGGAAACACAAACGCTAAATGATACAATGGACCAGTTAGATGATATCTATAGGACATTTCACCCTAAAACAATGAATTTCATCTTTTTCTAAAGTGCACACAGAACCTTCTCCAGGATAGATCACATCCTGGGCCATAAATCTAGCCTTGGTAAATTCAAAAAAAATTGAAATAATCTCAAGCATCTTTTCTGATCACAATGTGGTAAGATTAGATGTTAACTGCAGGAAAGAAAAAAAAACTATTAAAAATACAAACATTTGAAGGGTAAACAACATGCTTCTGAATAACCAACAAATCACAGAAGAAATCAAATATGCAGAGAAATGAATGAAAATGAAAACAAGACAATCCAAAACCTATGGGATTCAGTAAAAGCAGTGCTAAGGGAAAGGTTCATAGCAATAGAAGCTTACCTCAAGAAACAGGAGAGAAATCAAATAGCCTAACTCTACACTTAAGGCAACCAGAAAAAGAAGAAATGAAGCACACCAGGGTTAGTAGAAGGAAAGAAATCATAAAAATTAGGGTAGAAATAAAAGCAAAAAAAATAGCGGAGACCATAGCAAAAATCAACAAAGATAAAAGCTGGTTCTTTAAAAAGATAAATAAAATAGACAAACCATTAGCCAGACTCATTAAGAAAAAAAAGGGAGAAGAATCAAATCAACAAAATTATAAATGAAAATGGAGAAATCACAACGGACAACACAGAAATACAAAGGATCATAAGAGACTACTATCAGCAACTATGTGCCAATAAAGTGGACAACTTGAAAGGAATGAACAAATTCTTAGAAAAGCAAAACTTTTCAAAACTGAACCAGGAAGAAATAGAAAATCTTAGCAGACCCATCACAAGCATGGAAATTGAAACTGTAATCAGGAATCTTCCAACAAACAAAAGCCCAGGACCAGATGGCTTCACAGCTGAATTCTACCAAAGATTCAGAGAAGAGCTAACACCTATCCTACTCAAACTCTTCTAGAAAATTGTGGAGGAAGATCAACTTCCAAACTCAATGTATGAGGCCACCATCACCCTAATACCAAAACCTGACAAAGATGCCACAGAAATGGAGAAACAGTGGAAACAGTGTCAGACTTTATTTTGGGGAGCTCCAAAATCACTGCAGATGGTGACTGAAGCCATGAAATTGAAAAACGCTTACTCCTTGGAAGAAAAATTATGAACAATCTAGATATCATATTCAAAAGCAGAGACATTACTTTGCTGACTAAGATCCACCTAGTCAAGGCTGTGGTTTTTCCTGTGGTCATGTATGGATGTGAAAGTTGGACTGTGAAGAAGGCTAAGCGCTGAAGAATTGATGTTTTTGAACTGTGGTGTTGGAGAAGACTCTTGAGAGTCCCTTGGACTGCAAGGAGATCCAACCAGTCCATTCTGAAGATCAGCCCTGGAATTTCTTTGGTGGGAATGATGATGAAGCTAAAACTCCAGTACTTTGGCCGCCTCATGTGAAGAGTTGACTCATTGGAAAAGACTCTGATGCTGGGATGGATTGGAGGCAGGAGGAGAAGGCGACGACAGAGGATGAGACGGCTAGATGGCATCACTGACTCAATGGACGTGAGTCTGAGTGAACTCCGGGAGTTGGTGATGGACAGGGAGGCCTGGTGTGCTGCGATTCGTGGGGTCGCAAAGAGTCGGATACGACTGAGTGACTGAACTGAACTGAATAGGCCAATATCACTGACAATCATAGATGCAAAAATCTTTAACAAAATTATAGCAAACAGAATCCAACAACATATTAAAAAGATCATACATCATGACCAAGTGGGCTTTACCCCAGGGATGCAAGCATTCTTCAATATTCTTAAATCAATCAATGTGATACACCGCATTAACAAATTAAAAGATTAAAAACCATATGATTGGAAATGGAAAAAGATGGCAGAGGAATAGGACGGGGAGACCACTTTCTCCCTCACTACTTCATCAAAAGAACATTTCAACGCTGAGTAAATTCCACAAAACAACTTCTGAATGCTGGCAGAGGACATCAGGCATCCAGCAAAGCAGATCATTGGCTTCAAAAACAGGTAGGAATAAATATAAAAGACGAAAAAAGAGACAAAAGAGGAAGGGAGGGAGCCCCGTCCCGGGAAGAGAATCCTGTCCCAGGAAGAGACTCTTAAAAAGAGAGATTTCCAAACACCAGGAAACACTCTCGCAGCCGAGTCTGTGGCGAGCCTTGGAAGCACAGAGGGCAACATAACAAGAAGGAAAAATAAATAAATAATTAAAGCCAACAGATTATGAGCCCAGCAGTAAATCCCCCAGCAGATAAGCAGCTCAAACGCCTGCATCCTACACTAGCAAGTTGGGGTTGGGCAGGGAGGAGCAGGAGGCCCAAGCAGCAGGGCTTTCTAAGAATCAGGCTGCGGGAGATGCAGGCTGCAGGGCTTTTCTCAAGAATCAGGTGGTTACGCGGCCAGAATCAGGT